>OZ026622.1:62732465-62938465 GCA_964020975.1 Hermodice carunculata | reverse complement strand
ACCCAGTCCTAGCTTTATCAGGTTAGTCTTGATAACACCTGTGCAAAAGTATACACAAAATTCTTTATTTTGCACGATAGCGCAGGAATATGGAATTCCGATATAATCATTATCCCCGGTTAATGGTACTGTTGTAACACTTTCCTGCTCATATCGATGGGCCGGTAATTTCAAGTGTTGTCTGCTGTTATTTTCTCTTTTCATCCAGACTTTTCCAGTAAAAATACAGCTGAGATATACCATGATAACATGCACCAAGTCAATTCACAAGGAGGAGGTATTTCCAAAATTGCAAACTGTCGTGTGCTTCCACGCAATTAAAAGACAAATTGTCTTGGGGGGGGGGGCACCTTTTCTTGATACTCTACCCAATGCGTTGTGATTTTATACATGTCTATCTGCAAGGCAGCATGTTTTCAACCAGTGCGATTTTGTGATCCTTTGGGGCAGTCTTTCAAAACATTTATATTCAATCCCTAATCATAGATGTGTAAGGTAAAGATAATGTGAAAGAACTCTAGACTGTACCGGTATCTCCATAATATCCTGCAGTCTTATGGTGAATATATGCATAAGCTCGTCAGTTCCGGTCATGCGTCGGGACAGGTGGGTGGGTGGTCTGGGGGCACGTAAAAAAAAAAACCAAACAAACAAAAAAGACAAAAACAAAAAACAACAACAAAAAAAATCAAATACCTATGTTAGATAACAAAATCTATGTGGCAGAGCTAACCCTATGTTCAGCCAGAAGCCCCAAAGCCGTTCAAAGCCGTTCATTAATCGTATCTGACCCATTTACAGTTTGTTTTGTACAGTCACGTAAAATCATCAGTGGCATGAATCCCTGTCTCCAGCACCAATACTAAAGCTGAACCACTCATTGGGGAAAAAAAACCTCTAATACACGATACATGTTGCATAAATAAGGTGCAAAATAGGCCTTCGTTATCACTATTATAATGCTTACATATCTAAGTACATGCTGAAATGTTAGTGCATACAGGTTGCCCCACAGTGTTATCACATTACATTGCCTGCAATGTCACAGATTACAGGAAGTTAGATCAGCTACATTGCTGGACTTACTGTTCTTATTCAAGTGATCTGGTCACCATAATCAATAGTCATTAAATGTTTTGCCAAGCTTTCCTAAGGAATTATTAACATGCGCCATCGAACATATCGCCAACAATTTCACCATAGTTAGAAACCTCACCTCTTTAGAAAATTCTATATTTGGCAAGCAGTGAGGATCTTTAATCGTTTCTCACACATGAGCATAGCTGAAGCCTGAACAGATTTACTTTAAATATTTTCAAATTTTAATTCAAGGATCGGCGTAATGTGGTCATGTGAATAGGAAATGAAACAAATCCTCTGCACCATCCTCACACATTTTGCAGTTTCCATAGATTAAACCACAATGTTGTAAATTTTCTTGAAATGTTCCACTCCTAGACATCCTGTTCAGGCCTAAAATATCAACCTAATCCTTTGAATTCTTTGAAATGTTGAAAAATATATAACTAAGCATCATTTGCTTAAGTCCATGAAGACAAAGCAAAAAGGTATCAAGTAAACTACTTTTGAAACAGAAAGCAGCCAACTTGGGGTAAATTGGACTAACGATCGTGGCAAAGCATTGGTACTATCATATGGAAAAAATAAATTTTAGTTTTAGGAAGAAAAATTGCGAAGAGCCAAAAAATTACACGTGTGAAAAAAGTGGAACTTGTACATTTTGGCACGGTATGCTGAATGAAATTTACATGAATGAAAATTTTACGATATCCGTTACAATGGAAGTGTATAAGAGTTGATTTCAAGAAAACATTGATTAAATTTTGAAATATGATTGGAAGAGGAAAGTTGAACAGGTGAGCAGAAATGTATGTACAAGTAGTAAACAGGACTTGGATCACCATATATTGACAAAATGAAACGTGTTATATTACGATGCTAAAAATTATCCTGGATGAAAATATAAATTGGAATATATAGCATAAGAATATTTTGAATGTTAAGTTAAAAAAATTATTGTGAGTACTTTGTTCTGAAAGGTAGCAAATTATGAGCATTGTTGAAAGTTTTAGAGATTCTACGAATTTCATTTAATTTTTATATATGTTCTTAGCATTACAAAAAGTACAAAGAAAAGTATTTGCGAAGTCGTGACAAAAATACATAGCAAATGAAATTATTTCGTAAATTTTCATCCGATGAAAAGGGGAAGTGTTAATAAAAAAAAAAAGAGTCGGCACAGAAAGTAATGCTAATACTGGATTGGGATAAATTTACATTTTCCATGTGACAGAATCGCAACAAGTAAGTGAAAGAATTTCACTAGGAATTCTTAATTGATGCAAGCTATGTACAAACAAAAATGTGACAGAATGTAAAATTGAATGTGTAAATTATGGGACACTGAACAACAAATAATTAGGAGTAAGAAGTAGGAGGGTTGCAATGGAATTTTAAAATTATGATTTGAATGAAGAGACGGTGAAGCCAACGTTGACCGATGATATTGGATTAAAGAAATGAGGAGACGAGGAGACGGAAATGTTCTTTTTACTTTGGAGAGAACTCAAATTTTCAGAAATACAAAGGAATATTTGACAAGGCGGCCAAAAAATCTGGTTGTATGTAAAGACAATCAGTTTACGCTCTTTGAGGTAACAAATGATTTGCTGACAGAATATTTCATAACATACATGTACCACTGTAATACACAACCTTTGTGTCCCATTTGATAAGTCAGATCTACCTTTGTACCACTCATACGCGTCCGGATTGGTCAGATCTACAGTGCCGCAGTCGAATTCCCCGAAGTCCTGCACATATGTCTTGTGATCGCTGTTCTTGATCAGGTAACCGTTGCTTTCTGCTTCCGCAAAGAGATTTCCGCGGACATGCAGGTGTGGATTAATATAAGTCATAACACGTACACCTTGGTCCTTTAATCTAAGGATTTCCTTGTCCAGATCTGTAAAGCAGTGACACGTCATTACAAAAAATATACCGCTCAGTACAAGAAGAAGAAAAACCACCACCACCATCACCACAACAACAACAACAACAACAACAACAACAAAAAAAAAAAAAAAAAAAAAAAAAAAAAAAAACCCAACAGCCTAAACCCTCCCCAAGCAAAGAAACATCAGTAGAAATTGCAGACAAGTATTTTTTTGTTTTTGTTTTTGTTTTTGGGTTTTTTTTGTGTGTTTTTGTTTGTTATGGGTCCGATTTCCAAATTTCGTCACCTGTAACGAAAGAAAAGAGACATAGATCAACAAGATTTGCACACCATCATGATTTTGCTCACTGCCACAAGACCTAGTAATCATATCTTCATTTGTCCATCCAAAAAGGTAAAATGGTGAACCATAATAGGACGTTAAGTATAAATATATATGAGAATTACAGAGTTACAGTTTGTTTGTTTTTTTTTGCAAAGGTGTGTCACTACGTTTCCGGTAATTTGACATCAAAATATGCACTACGAGAACTGCTGACACTATTGAGTAAAACCTTGAGATCGTACGAGGGAAATTGACACTTTTGTTCAGTCCATGCTTTGACAAAATAAAGTTTAGCAAATAACACACAGTGGAACAGCTGTCGTCCAAGGTCATTCTGGCCAGGACATTAACAGTGTACAGTGAAAACTAGTTATAATGATACCATCTGTTCCCTTAGAAATGAGTCAGATAACTGAATACGTCAGATAAATGACTCAAACAACAAAGAAAACGCACTTTTCCCGTTCAAAACTTGTGTCATAATAATGAATATGTCGGTTATCTGAGTGTCGTTATAATGAGGTTTCACTGCAATTTGTACTGTTGTATAACTTGTTGCAAAATTTAAGAAAACGTTCGTGAAGTTGAGATTCTATACTGAAATCATTACAAATATAATGCAGTCAAGTACAGTGATAAGTGTGTGGGAGTCTACAGACAAAATCTTATATCTATGCAATCGTATTTGTGTCTTTTTGCCCAGAACCACTTCGTAGTAGTTATTACCCTATTCCGCAATCCTAACCCTTTACTCCTATAAATCAAATGCAGTAAAGCTCTGACAAGTGTATGGAAGTCTCCATATAAACCTTATACCTACGCATCATTATAAATCAAGTGCAGAAAAGCACTGGGAAAAGTGTATGCAAGTCTATATATAAATCTCTTAGCTTTACGCCATGCACTGAAGAATATTTCCACCTCCTTACCGGAGAAAGTGCAGAGTTTACACCTTTTAAGCAGAATACATTACGCTTTTAAAAGCTTAATTTGTTGGTGCAGTAAACATGTATAAATTGACACATGACGATGTTGATTGACGTACGTGATTTCGTATATTAACATAGTCTGTACGAATGCCTACTGTAGAAACTTAGTGTCTGTGACACTTTACGTCTTGTATCTTCTATGAAAACCTATGGTAGAACCTTAATGTTTGTGACACTTTACGTCTTGTATCTTTCATGAAAACCTATGGTAGAACTTTAATGTGTGTGACAATTTACGTCTTGTATCTTTCATGAAAACCTATGGTAGAACCTTAATGTTTGTGACAATTTACGTCTTGTATCTTTCATAAAAACCTATGGTATTAGAACATTTTAAGTCTGCAGACCACTTATTAAAAATCACCATTTGAAAACTAAATGAACTTTAAGGCTACTTTAATGAGATGTAGGCTTTTTGTCCTCAAACAATTAAAACAATTGGGAATACTTTAAAACGTGTGTCCGATGCTGTCTTGAAGGCAGAAGAACTAGCCTTGCTGATAAATTTGTCATGATTAGTTTATATGAATATTTATATTATGGTTTAATTCTTAGGTTTGAATAAGGCAGTGTTCATTATTTTGGTAATGCAAAATATAAAGACCTCTCAAGTTAAAAGTCACTCAAAAATACCTTGTTTTAATTTTATAATATTGGAAGTTACATTAAGATTGTAAGGAAACAAAGAAATACCAAGGCCATGACTTTGTGGTGTGTGGGATGAGTACGCTTATTTTGTAATTAATTATTCTGGTTCAGGATTGGCAATGCTGTAGTCAGAAGCTAAGCCCGCTTCCATATTTGGGCGGCTCTGCAAAAAGAATGCTGCGTTATTCCAACAAAACCTTCGTGCTGGCTGAAATTCTTCAGACAGCACAGGGTCTGAGGGCCTGATGACTTCTATATTGGTACCTATCAATAGAGTTATTATCCATTGCATCAGAGGCTGTGTTGTTTCATTATTTATCCTTCTGTGGTTTTGCAAGGTGAGTGAAAGTTGATTCACAGAATGACTGAGTGAGCAAGTTTTTTATTTCCTTTCTGTTCTATCTGTTTGTTTGTTAAGAATGTGTGTTCTGTATGCAGGCCTTGAGTGAATGATTATCAGCAAGTCAGTAAAGGCATAGAATTTTCCCCATACACGTATTGCATTGGTATCCCCAAAAGGTAAATGATATCTCTCATTCTCAGAAATCATGTCGCCACTTTCCTGGCCTCCCCTGTCAGACCAAGTGAGTAAGAGAGCTTCCCCGCAGTAAAAGAGAGAGGAGCGACTAATTCAATGGTCAAATATATACATTATAATTTAACTTTTCGAAGTTTGATCATTATATTTCATGAACCCGTACGGTGCGTCGTTATTTCAAACATATAACGATAGATTTCAAACTCATCTGTTATACTGTTTCATAGTTTAGTCCTCTTCGATGTTACAGGCTAATTGTAAAAAAACATTTAGTCACATATCGATCACATATGCAGCTGTCACCAAAACATATGGGTATGACTGGGAATTTTACATCTCTTCATAGCTTCGAAGGTATGATGTGAATAAAATTGCAATCACGCTTCATATGCTGCTTACTGTAGAAATTAGAATGTAAATACCCCCCCCCCCTTTCGAAGCGTCCCTTTGTTTAACTCTTAATACAATATGTAAATCTATGCGTATGCGATGCTTTATTGCTACCTGGATATGCAGTGGCGTTCCATTGCCAATTCCAGAATATCCTTTTACCGAAGGAAGTCACAATCGACCCAGCCCAATCCTGGATCCAGAGGGCGCTGATGGATAGTCCATTCTTTTGTGCTTGTGCCAGGCGGTCCAACATCTATTTCATATAACAGACAATTGCAATAGCACCTTCTAGAAAGACTAGCTATTGCCAAAGATGACAGAGTTTGTCGACTTTTTGCGTGTAAGTTGGGCCCTATATATGCTGTCCTTATGTAATTTGCCTTGTAAGAGTACTTTGTCATCATTTAGCATAGAGCTTAACCACCTGTAGTTGGCTTCAGCGGTTTTTTTTTTTAGAAAACAGACACTATTGTATAACAATTCTCTATTAAATAAATCTATCCATTTCTCACTTTTATGACATTTTTTCTGTTTTCTTCAGTTGCGTTGTAGGAAATTGGTTGGGAATGAGGAAAAGGGATACTTGGAACTACCGTATTGTGCTTCTTTGGCAAAGAGATCTGCCTATTTCTCATTTGTGCCATTGGCACTTTTATCAATTTGGTTCTTCATTTGCCTTGAAGGCAATTGGTTGGGGATGACCAGCTCGACATATTTATCAGCCTGTGATGGAGTATATGTTTATTTTAGACTGCTTGCAATGGATATTAAATAAACAACATACATTTGTCAACAGTCTGTAAAATAGGGGGAATTATAATCGTACTCCGAGGTGTGAGTGAAGATTTCAATGGAGCTGTAGATTCATATTTAAGACAATAATGTGCACGTTTTCCATGCTTTCGATTTGTGAAAGAATTTAGCGAAGGACATTTTAGATTTGTGAGAAAAGTAGCTTGGATGACGTGTTAAAGGAATTATGTAGGATTTGTAATTACTTCTGAAAATTGGGCGGTGATTTTGTGGTGCTAATGTTTTAAATTCAATTAAGTTGTGCTGTCCGTGATTTTGTGGTGCTAATGTTTTAAATTCAATTAAGTTGTGCTGTCCGTGATACTATATCAATATACATTGTCACGAGGGATAAATGTTCCCTAATTTTCCCAAGCAGACCCTATTCGGGAATATTAAACTCGCAAAAATTTTGGCAGATTAAATCTAATAAAGTCACAACACAAAAATATCTTTTACATAGTACTTTAATTGAAATATAAAAAGAAATTTCCACACACAAATGGGAAGTCTCATACGATTAACACTTTTTTCATTTTTGGTGGTGGCAATGAAACTCGCTTTTTTGTGAATATAAATGATTGTACAATATTACCGTCTTCGTTCCTCCTTGGATACCATAGATCAGCCCTTGGTAAATCCACTCAGGAAGGGTTGGCGGTTGTCCCAAGAAGTTGCTTAACCTTGCCACCAAGTTCAGCATAGATTTATCAGTATTAAAGAAAAGGGCACCAGGCTTTCCCAGAATAGTGATTTCATGAAATGTATCGTGTGTGAAGTCGAGGTTTGCATAGTTGGAACCATTCAGATGGCAATAAAAGTGTCGGGAACTAAAAAATGTCGATTGTGGGTAATAAGTGGTGTGATAATCACCTCCGGCCCCGCGTTCTTTTGAATCCACGAGGAATGTGATTAAATTGCTTTTGTTCCTACCAACACCTGAAAAAAAGAGAAAATAAGCGATATTATTCGAACTAAAAAAGTGTCCGAAGGACACGGATACCCCCACCTGTCATTGCCCCCATCAGCATTGGCAAGAATATGGCATGTAAATGGTGTAAGACCTTAAATACTTTTTGAGTTTTGCAACACAAATTTGACAGGTCAAACGTCAAATAAACATTTTACCTCAGTTAGTTAATGATTAATTTACAGAAGATGATTAATCCAATAAAGAAACAAAATCCAAAGTGCACACTTTCATATATTGGTAGATGTATCTACAAAGTTTCATGGTTGAACCTCAAATACTTTTTGAGATACATGCGACACAAATGTGACAGGCCTAACGTCGAATCAACATTTTACCTAAGTTAATTAATGATTAATTAACACAAGATAATTAATCAAAGAGAGAAAGGAGACCCAGGTGCACACTTTCATATATTCATAGATGTTTTCACAAAGTTGCATGGTTGAAGCTCAAATACCTTTTGAGATGCATGCGACACAGAATATAATGTGTCTCACGTCGAATCAACATTTACCCTAAGTTCATGAATGATTAATTACCACAAGATAATTAATCCAAGGGAGAAAAAAAACAGGTGCACACCTTCATATATTGATAGATGTTTTCACAAAATTTCATGATTTTGACCTCAAATATTTTTTGAGATACATGTGACACAAATGTGACAAGTTTAACATCGAATCAACATTTTCCCTAAGTTAATGAATTAAGACTGTATAATGAACTCAAGAGACAAACAAAGCCCCACGTGCACACTGTGACATACATGCGACACATATGTGACAAGTCTTGTGTCGAACCAACATTTTCCCCAAGTTCTGATAATAATGTGACATTCATTCCATGCATTGCCGCAACGTGGATAGCCAGACGCACATAAGGACGGGCATGTGTGTAATTTTACATATATATATATATGTGTGTGTGTGTGTTTATATATATATATATATATATATATATATATATATATATATATATATATATATATATATATATATGTATATAATTTCATCATTGTATACATTATGGAATTATACACCGTGCAAGTTATGAGTTTCTAGTCTGTATCATATTTTTATCACATTTTAATGCCCACATTGTGCTATTATTAGTAAATATTTCAGCTAAGCACGGCAAGTAGTCAGAGTCTCTTGTTGTACAGATTGTAAAATCTAAATAATGCTATTACGGTACGTTACGGCTAAATTTGCTGCAGTTATGGTATTTCGCTGTTATTGTTAAAAGATGATAATTTTCAAAAGATACGGGGTTACAGATTACTGTCTGATAAACACTATGAAAATTAGTAACATTCTAGAACACAGCCTCTTCATCCTTGGAAAAAATAGGATACCGAGCTTATTACCGTACATTTAGCAGTAACGGACTGCAGGTTAGTGAATGCATGCATGTATACGTAACGATATAGATTTTTATGGACAGCAACATATTGACATGGGGAAGTAAATACCTTGTTCCCTTGTCCAAATGGGATAATTCCTTCCGCGTAAATTAAAGTGGGAAAACTGTTCTCCCCCACCATAAACGGACTCATATTTATCTGCTTTCACTCGGAACCAGATGCGATCGAAATGTGCCAAATCCAATGGCTTGAAACTGACCACCAATTGGTGAGTCTCTGTTGTTGTTAAATGTAAGCGCATCTGTTTACGAATAAAAGGTAGTATTATTTCTACAATTTCAAGAGTCAATTCGTTTTAGACGGTTCCGATCGCTTATAAATAAATGGATGGTTATTATATAGCTCTGGTTCCCCTGTTCATCGTCTTGCCATCTGATGAGTATCGTCAAATATCTTTACTGGTTTCTGCTATAAAAGTCACCTGTCATGAGAAACTGCATAACTTTTTATCTGGGAAACATTTTCACGACTAACGAATCTATTTAACTACTGCTGGTCACTTGCCATGCAGAAACTTGGTGCTGGTAGAACGTACATGTGAGATCTAAAATAATCGCCATTTTTGCAGGCTACATATATCTTTGAACGCAATGCTGGTTATTTCATGGACATTAAAATTATTATTTTTCATTATCACCGGTGCGATTATTGCCATTAATACACTGCCAAAACAGAGCTGTCAAAAGGTTACAGTGAACCCTCAGTTACAATTCATTGATGTCAATCAGTCGTCAGGTGTGCTTTGTATACTTAAGTTGCTGAATCGATCAACTTTGTATGTAGGAGCATTTAGAACGTGCAAGGTATTTTTATCCTTAACGTTTACCGACTTCAATGGGAAGATAACGGGCACTACAGCTCACGTGTTACGCTTTTTCATACATTTAGAACATTAATATCATTAAAATGACATGAAAATTTCTCAAATTAAATACAATCTCTTTATAACATAAACTTACTTGTATTCCCAGAGGAGACTTCATTAATATTTCTATTGTGTCATCCTGGCCTGATGTTATCTCGTACTCCCGAAGGCCAACCCGGTCTGAGACATAATCGTCTATTTTGAAATTTCCCCTGCTTTCTTGAAACTCAGTTGTTCCATTTCCCAGAAAAATGAGAGGGTTTATATAAGTGTGCTCCAGAAGCTGAAGGGTTTGAAATATGAAAGATCGTGTATATTCATATAGGATTAAGCCCACTTTGGAATAATTCATTGATGACAAATTAAGACAGCTACGTGCAAATGTGCACTATTTAAAGTATCGGATAAAAAATTACAGCGATTTACAGACATTGTATTTTGTTAGCAAATTTAGAGTAACTTCCAAGGCAATTAGAGGAACCTATTTACAACTTACCGAAAATGACTGATAAATGAGGGTGATTTATATGTAAATTACAGGCACATGTGAAGCAAACAGAAAATCAGTGGAAATTTAGCTACCGCTTTTGTAGGTAAACGGAGGTATACAGGTGCAAAATTTTGCTCTGTTGGCTTCTGAGTATGAGGAAAGGAGTTATAAACACACACATGTGTGAATAAAATGGAGTTAAGGGTCGCTTTAGAAACCTCTCACACTCGCATTTATTGTTCTGACAGAGTCAGCAGTAGACATGGAATGTTGACTGCAACTAGGACAAGCATACTGACGATGATTTGTCTAATGCAGACCTACCTCTGTTTGGCCCACAGCTACAGTGAACCCAGTAGCAGCTTTTTGAACGATAAACACAGGTTTTATGCACAACACGGAACAATCCCATGCCGACATAATGTGAAACAGCAGCAAAAGTCTTACTATTGCCGACATGTCTTTAAAATGAGAAACCCGAGCTTCCGGAAGTACCTAAAATGGGATATAAAAGATACACCAGTGACGCATTTATAGTTTGTGGTATTCTGTAATCACACTTTGGACTGGAGTGTATTTATTCTCAGATAAAATGCACGCCAAAGGCCAGGCATTGTGTTCACCATCTCCATGTCTGATAAACATGCCATTCCACGTATCATTGTAAAGTTGTAGTGATTTTGCGGCAATCATGCATGCCCATTGACCAGAAACAATGGACCGTTTGACAGTTTGTCAGTGTTTGTGTGCCACTGTCTGGTGCACACTGCCAGGAAAGCCAGTTGAGCCCTGGACACCGAACTGAGAAGACTGTTTTGCGTATATTGTTACATTTTACTTGGTTGCTTACTGTATGTATACATCTTTGAATTATATTACATGTTATTTCACTGGCTGCATCTTGTATTTTCACTTCATTGGTACCAGAATCGGTCGCTCACGTGGAACAGATTTTGGCCATGCATTTAACATGTTGAATTGTCATTTTTTATTTTTGACAGTTGTATTTCAGTCTATGCGTTGTTCATGGTCGGATGTACCTCTGACTTTCATTTTATGCAAGCTAATGTTTATAGACTGAATATGTGGGTACCAGATTCATGAAACTGTAGTTTCTTTCTGGTCTGATCTGAATCCGACTTGAATGAATCAATAAGTTTAGGTACAAGATTCATGAAATTGTAAATTATTTCTGGTCGGATCTAAATCTGACTTGAATTAGATATGAAAATGTAGGTATCGGCCTATATCGTTTCTATTCATTCTAGTCGGACCCAAGTCTGACTTGAATGTATTTTGAAATTTGAGTGTAAAAATGCATGTGATCTCTCAGACAAAATGATGGAAACCTCGCCACAGTGACTCACTGTTTTACACAGGCAGTGCATGACCTGCTTGGTTTCTTTGTTTGAGAGTTGAATTTCCCGCCATTTTTAACTTTCAATTCATACATTTCCTCTGGTAAAATTATTTGTACAGTGTGCCTGCAAGTAATTTTGGTCGGCTCTTAGGCTGATTTAATTACTTCAAAATACCATGAGTCCTTGAAACATGTATGTGCACTGTATATGCTAAATAAATTATGGCTTACACAGTCTACATCAACTACGCAACCTGGGATGAGATTTGGTGTAATCTGTCAGCAATTTCGCCACAAGAAGCAGCCCTTATTTTGAGGAGAAGGGAGGAAGTTGGAGGCGTATTGACCCCTCAGAGTCTATTTTCCATTCCGGGACTGGGGTTGGAGATCATTCAACATTATTTGTATTCAGGAAGAATATCACTTGAAAGACCATGGTGTCAGCAATGGCTGCCCACTCATA
This sequence comes from Hermodice carunculata, assembly GCA_964020975.1. Lineage (NCBI taxonomy): Eukaryota > Metazoa > Annelida > Polychaeta > Eunicida > Amphinomidae > Hermodice > Hermodice carunculata. Next base: position 62,926,229 of record OZ026622.1, on the reverse strand, counting down.
CAATTCGGCGCTTTCTCTCAGTCCACAAACAGGAATTTGCCACTCAAATTCACCATCTGCAGGCAAGTACTTTCCAAAATTTACCAACGGATGAATATCAAAATTTGAGAATGTTCCTGCAGGAATGGTGTGATACTAGGTACCGAGAGATGCAAGCTATATTTCTGCAGCAACCTATCACTATGCTGCACTTACAAAATAGTTACCTCACATATAGGTCACTCTATTTGGACCAATGTAAGCAAATGCTGGAACATATGCTGCAGGAAAAACAAGAAAAACTGGCTGAGGACCTGAGAATAAAACAGTTGGAAAAACAAGTGCATCAAATTAAAGCTCAAAGGAAGAGAAAAATTGAAGAGGAAAGAGAAAAAAGGAGACAGATGGAAGAAAACATGCTACATCAATTACAGAAAGAAAAAGAAGAGAAATTGGTAATAGAGAAGCGGCGTCTTCGAGAACAAGATACAAGAACAGTGTACAGCCTACCTGATGAAATGGCTGAGATCTGCAGACAGTTTGAAGAGAATCTTCAAAAGAGTTTCAATGAAATTAACCATTTAATCTGTCTGAAAGTTAAAGATTCGAAAAAGTGTGAGGTCTATAAAAGTGAAATGAAGAGTGCTCAAGAAATTTTGTCATGCACTGAGACTGAGGCCTTAAAGATGAGTGCATATCAGAAGAAAAGTGTCACAAATTATGATGCACAAGTAGTTGATGTACAAATATCTGGATCGTCACTACCTTCTCAGGATAACCCACAGGATATAACAACACCTCAAAAAGTGAAACAACAGGATACAGCCAAGAGCGACACAGTCAGTGTGGTATGTGACAAAATGTCCAGAGAAATATACAACAGAGAAAAATGTGGTCCTGCCCAGTCACTCTGTCCCACACAATTCACATTATATGTCAACACATACCTCAGAGGGTACCAAAGATACAACCCCAAGAATATTGAAAAACTAGGTTGGAGAGCTACTAAGAGCGAAAACAGTTGCACGCTCTTAGAATCGAGTAATGTAATGGTGAAACCCAAGCGAGGTAGAAGACAGAGATTGAGATCTAACAGTGTAGACATGAACACAAATCAGAGGTACCGGCTGATTTATAACAGGAAGCTAATGGAGGACAAGTTTTTGGTACTCAGGAGTATACTTCATGTTCCAAGTGGTCCCTGTGTATTTGCTCCAGTACAAGGCTCTCTGACGTATAGGCTTAGAGCTGACACTGAACTTGACCATCAGTGTGGTAGATTTGCCAGAAGATTTGACCACAGGCAAAACAGCACATAGATTTGTCTCTCCTTTTTGGTCGGATCCTTGTCTGACTTAATAGTAAAACGAGTTGCATTTGTCTTGGTTCAACGTGTATACATTTTAATTTTCCTGCATTGCTGTACTTCTATCATTTGTGATGATCTATCCCTAGTGGGTTGGATTCTAACTGTCCAGTGACAATATGATTGTAAATATAACTTTGTGTATATAGAACTCTCAACGCGTCGGATTTCATCTGATTAGTTGAGTTGCATTGTGTGCATATTGATGAGGACATCGGTAATTGCATTCGGGGAGTGTGGGTCGGATTATGTCTGGCTAACTGCTTGAATAAGATAACATAAAAATTATATGTAAATATTATTTTTATTTATGTTTATATGTGTTGAAACTAACACATACTTTGCCAGTTCTGTAAGGACAAAACCATTGCTTTACATCTGGACTTCGCGTTATTATACAGCTGGCGTTGAGCTAATGTATTGTCACACAATTTTCTAACTCCAAGATTTATTCTCTCAACATACGGCAAGTAGTCAGCAAGTCTAATTTTATGACAGGGGAGAGAAGGTCCTGATATATGAGTGCACTCTGCGGCCAGTCAGATGAATGCAGATGTGACTTGACGGGATGCATGGTGAGCTGCTGGGAGATACGAGAACGTTACCAGTTGACATGCTAGGTGATGAAGATGCCAAAAAAAATGGAAGTTGGATATGATGTGACTAGGACTATGTTACATAGCCGAGGAGAACCATTTTTCTTGCAGGGCTATGGATCCTTATGGAACTATTACTTTGTGCACAGACTGCAGCACATGCATCAGTTTTCAGTACTCGTCACCCAAATACACGGAATTCAACTTTCATCGCCCGCAGATGTGTTTCACTGTTTATGTTGAGACTCTGTGCTTGCACAAAAAGAACTTTATGAAAGTGTTGACCAAGGAACTGTGATACTGATTGGTGTGCAAGTTAAGCTGGTTCAGCAGTTTGAAATTCGTGATGGACATGAGCGCTTTTAATATTTTTAAGTGTTTAATAATTAGAACCATTAACTTTAGTTACCTCGATGAACCTGATGGACAGTGCATACCTAATAATAACTTCTGTTTTAATGGAAATAGTATATACTGGAACTGCTATTTTTCAAAAGGGAGAAGAATGTAGTGATTTTGGGGCAATCATGTATGCCCATTGACCAGAAACAATGGACCGTTTGACAGTTTGTCAGTGTTTGTGTGCCACTGTCTGGTGCACACTGCCAGGAAAGCCAGTTGAGCCCTGGACACCGAACTGAGAAGACTGTTTTGCGTATATTGTTACATTTTACTTGGCTGCTTACTGTATGTATACATCTTTGAATTATATTACATGTTATTTCACTGGCTGCATCTTGTATTTTCACTTCAAAGTTAGTAATTTGTTTGACATTTTGAAATGTCAATTCTGACCTATATGTCACAAATACACAGTCTTAATGCACACAGGCATTTAGACAGCTCATGAATATCATATGTATACAAGATAATTAGTGCACACAGGCACATACCCGTAATACATCTAAGCTAAAGCTCAACTAAACTATGTTACACTATCAATACAAACAGGACTAGTCATCTTGGACGGATATTACCCGAGAGTACACCGAGATCACTGCACGTGCGAGACTGGCCATAGTCACAGGCTAAACTAGGCCAATTTATTTGACATCTCAAACCCAGTGTGAATAAATTACCCTGGCTGGGTCATTAGGTCAGACTGGCATGAAGACATTACCAACTTAAACTGCATTTTTAAAGCCAAACTACGAAAGTCAGGGAAGTATAGGTCAGCCTATAGAAGGAGGAGTCTTTGTGGTTAAAATTTGGGGCATTTTAAAAGAAAATGTATTGCATCTTCAGTTTCACCTAGGGCACAATTTTTATATATTCTCTAGTTGACTGGAATTTTACATCTAGCATGCCTGGCGAGTTCAATTTCTAAATTGTGAGAAATCGACATACACAACACGGTATCTTGCATCGCGTACATGTGCTAAATATGTTTTTTCGTAATATATACTGTGTTTTGGAAGTTTTGGAAAGTCTAAGTTTCTTAGTCTCATCACTGCTGCTGTTTTTTGACAAAACATTGACTGATACGGTTGTTTATAAGTCTTTCACTTACATTATGTATGAAAAGTGTATGGTATATGTCTTGTTGTGTTTCCCACATCGAATTTAGATTTAAACTGAATAGTAGCTGCTTTATGTTGTGACACCAGTTCTTTGACCGAAACTTTCTATGAGTTTTAATGTGTTGTAGGCTTTTTTCATAACATGTGATTCTAGCAGACTAACCAATATAAACCAGCACTTAAATAGCTTTAATTTGTGACGGATGACCACTGGCAGTATACTGGTCTCTGCATAGATAGCATCAGTTGGAGTTTGAGGTCTGACCCATAATACATTTTTAGGAACTTTAATTGGAAGGTTTTCATAAAAACTATTGATTTACCTTTGCTCCAAATTTTAGCACCATATTGTAGTTTTGGTAATATCTGTGAGTTAAAAACTTGAAAAGCTATGGGGGGAGGGAATAAGTTTACCGACAACTGCATGGGCAACTTAATCTAATGGCTTAAAACATAGTTTTTTTAGCTTGGTTAATTAAATATTGATGAGTTTCTTTAAAATAGTCGAATTTGTCAGTGTTGAGCCATACACCTAGATACGTATAGCTAGTGCTTCTATCGATTTCGACTGAGTTAAAGTAGAATTTGTGTGTATCATTTTTGATGTTGAAAATAAGAATTTTTGTTTTAGTCAAATTAATGATCATATGCTACTTTTTGCAGCACTCAAGGAGGCCATCTATTTGCATTTGAAGCCCTTCAGGAGTATCAGAACATTATACAAAATCATCTGCATATAATATGTAGTAGAGAAATAAGTCATCAATTTTTATTTCACAAGATTCGTTCAGATAATCACCAAGATTAGTTAGGTACTCCTTGAACAATTTGGGACTAATAATGCCACCTTGGAGCACTCCAAAAAGGCTCTGCATTTATTCGCTTAATTCACCATGCCACCGAATTCTACAAGTTGCTTTTTGAAATAGGTTCATCAGTACTTGACAGAAATTACCCTGAACACCACGTTTAAACAGTTTGTAAAATAGGGCTTGCGTGTTAATATAATCAAATGCCTTGGTGAAATCCACAAAGCAGACATAAAGTGGTTGTTTTTTAAATTTCTCTTTTCTATGATGCTCTGGAGTAGAAATAGATTGCCAGTTGTCCTATTATATAGTTTTTATTAAATCCAATTTGGTAAGTGTCATCATGATTTAAAGCCTCCTTTTTAAATTCAAGTCTATTAAGTAGGGTTGTCTCAAATACTTTACCAACAGCAACCATACCATTTGTTTTCCTATAGTGATCAGGAACATCTTTGGAGCCACTCTTGTGAATATGATTTATAATGCTTTCAGCCCATGAGCAGAGGTATTCTGCATTCGTTAAAATAACATTAAACAATGATGTAAGACATGGTGCAATATGATCACGCGCACACTTGAAAAATTCAATAGCTTTACTATCACTACTACTAGCTTTACCAGACTTCAATCTATTTAACTGGATTCTCACTTTATCATGACTAATAACAGAGTTGAGAATATCCTCCAACAACTCTTTATCCTTTACTCTATTATCAGACTCACGATACCTTTCCATTAAATCGCTTATGCTTTTCATGAAGTCAATGTCAAAATAATCAGGACAGGGTGGTTCATTTTGAGATAAGAAGTAACGGCCGCCATCATTGAAACAGGCGCTTTAATGACTAAATATTTCGGTTACTGTAATGATCACTGGTTTGGATAATGAAAATTTATTTGTATCACACGTTTTTTTTTCCACATTGGGCAAATATTGAACTCAACTTCATACTGGCTTAAACTGTACTTATATGTAACCAAATTTTCATATTTGTACTGAGTTCTCGCTGATATTATACATTGGTAACAAATGCTATGTCTTTTGTTTGTACATACATACTGTGCGTCTCCTTGTTCTGGAGAACCCATGTATTAGTCATCTAGATGTACCATAGGGCTATCCAGATTAAATAAACACGTTTAAACTAAATTAAATTAGCCGTGAACGTTAGAGTAGAACATTCATTCAGAAAACGTTTTGTTAATGTTATTACAACCACAGTAAAACGTTCACAGAACCTTGACAAGTCAAGTTTATTTGCAATCCATATTCAGTATAAAACTGTTGAGATATGGATGCCAATGACAATAAAAACTAATAATAAACACCGAAAGACAAGGAATATATATATATATATATATATTATATATATATATATATATATATATATATATATATATATATATATATATATATATATATATATATATATATATAATACATTGCAGTAAGATCGTAGAAAGAAATGGCACCGTTGCATTTTAACAATCATTCCAGGTATGCATCCAGCAGCCCCGATGGTACCCCACCCGGGTCCCTAGAAAGAAGAAGGGGGCCCGACAGGAGAGCCACATTTAGGGCGACAGAGGGTATTGAGCACAAAATACCATAGTTGGAAAAATAATTATTCACATTGATATAATGTAACTATATTTAGTTTAAACTTATTGTAACACTCAGAGAAAGTTTTGTTAACGTTATTACAACTTTAGAAACATGTCTGGAGAACCTTGATTAGCCTTACAACAAGCATGACAATAACGCAAATTCACTACCTTCCTTCTAAACAGACAAACACGCAAAAATCAATTTCATTGGTTTATTGATCGGTAATCTATACAATCATGCCATCACTGGTCTTCATTTTCACTCCTCAGTCCATCTCTCTCTTGCCCCTGCAAGAAATACTGGTCTTGATCTTCTCTTCTCATCCTGTTTCTTCATTGTCTCTACAAAGAAATTAAAAAATGTGATGTAAAAACTGTTTAGTGTACCAGTGGGTGAGGCACTGACGCGATTTATAAAAAAAATCAAACATTTAATACTGGACATTTTAAAGTGGTCGTTTGCTGTGTATTCCCTTCTTGAAAAGTCGGGATCAATCTGAGTTAGACAGTTTGTGACAAACTGATGAAATTTTAATAAACTGTGGTCCAGCTTGCACAAACATTTCTTGAAGATTGTCCGACAAAAACGAAAGATGTCCAAAGCAAAACCTAGGCACCAATACATATACTCTCGGAAAACACTGGGGGGGGGGGGGGGGGGGGGGGCAGAGTTAAGCTAATCCACCAGTTTGTGCATCATTTGTACAATTATAATTATAAAACTGCATCAAGAGACCTATCCACCACGACACCAATTTCAGCTGTGATCATAGCACCCTTTAAGCTTTCCAATGAACCCATTTAATTAGACAGGCCTAAATGCAAAATACAAACATGGCTCTCTAAACTTTACTCAGATAAATTACATTTTCATTTTTGTTGATCCAGTCTCACGTGGCATGTACTACACACTGAAATAAGACAGCTTGGCCATGCTGCACCTATATTACTATTATTAGTATGTTTCTAACCTGCGTGCCATGCAGCCGTTATTTGTGTTATGACGGTGATAAACAGATAGGCCTATTTGAAAAAAAGACCGAAAATTTGCTGAATGGGACTATGATATATGCAATTAGTGAAGTGCCGTCACTTGTGTACGTTACCTCATGGGCGTGTAATTTACATGCAATACATGACAAGTCATACATAGCAAATCATTCATAGCAATACAGCAAACACATGGCATAATAACACATACCTTCAACGTTCATGCAGCGTAGAATGCAAGTAGCAGTAGAATAAGCAATACAATATATGGCAAGCGGCGATAATATGAATGCAGGCAAAAGTATGGTTCATCCAACTTGAGAGTCTCAGCTTCGGGAAGACCCCACGCCCTGTGCGCTGGGGTTTTATCCACACGTGCCGGCTCGTGACGTCAGCTGCTCCAGGCCGGAACCTCCGGTCAGTGTTGCAGTATTTTCTGCCGGCACTACACTCTCCCCAGTTTTATTTAAAAGGAATGCCTTCTATCTCAAAATTATCCCCAAATACAATTTTGAACTGGGATTTCCTAAATCATAATTTGGAATTTGGCTCTGAAATGCAACTGTTCTGTCATTGTTGTTTAGAGGCATGCACTTGTGCTGTGTTATCCTACAGATATGAAAGAAAGACATTAGGGTTAGACCTCATGCAACATGATATGTTTCCTTGTTTTTTGTGTATCACCAGACATGTACATGCATTTATACATGCAAGACGTTGTTAACTCTGATACATCCGTGGTGCCAGGTAAGTTCAAACAGTTGTTACAGTGCCGTCTCCAAGGATTCTGGAAATGAAATACAGATTTTATAAACCATCGTAGAAATAATAGCAAAGTGCACTTGTTATCTATTATTTACATGTACATGCAAGTTATGATCATTGCTGACTGTCTACGCCAGCAGCTGGGCAATTTCCATAATGAACCAATAATAAGTCAGATAATTCCGACCTTAGAGAGATCAAATGTAATTTTTGATCTTTCAGGAGCATTTGAATAATAAATCAAACTAAAGTATGATTTCCAGTCAGAGCAAAATCAGACCAGTAAATCATATAAATTAAGAAATACACCAAAATAAGACCTACCGGTCCTGGAGATCAGAATAATTTTCCGACCCTTTGTCAAAAATTGAAATAAAAGAGTATTGGCCAAAATAAGTTCTTTTCTTTTCTGGCGCCAAAAGATATATGCTTCCAAACAGAATGGGCCAACGTACATTTTCGGCACATCCTCAAGTTATATTTATGCGAAAATAGTCAGTACCGTTCCGACCATCTTTGGATATACATGCACAAATACTGAAGTAACATAGGATGATATACATGATAATAGTCAGAACAAATCCGACTAATATTAATTCATGGACATATATGGCAAAGTATAATGCAGTATAATATACAAGATAAGTCAGAATAAATCCGACCAATCGCGATATACATGTGGATACTGGCATTATAGCTTATAAAAGCTCTTGGACACTGCCCTGGTCATATTGCATATGTAGGTCATAGGGAGATTCTTGGCAAGTGCCACTGCTCTGGCAGACTCCATGATCATGCCTGGGTTTGAGTAACGGGCCAGATCCTTGAAGGAAGTAGGGAGCTGATACGGTGCGTCCGTCTCCAGTACCATTCTCTGCAGGGGAATCTGTCTGATGACTCGCTCGTTATCTTGTACCATGCGGGATGTTACTCCCACAATGAGGTTTGGAAATGCGCTCAGAAAGGCATGGTATAACTGAATATCCCCATGAAAACAATGCAGGTGTACTGGTTGCTGTGGGGGCAGTGACCTCTTCATGATTTCCAGGCATCTATATGCAGCATCTTGCCCACTCTCATCCCTGCAGTGGATTACAACTGGGATGTGAAACTTTGTAGCCAAGGGTAAACATCGTTCCAGGGCCCATTGTTGCCGTCTAATCACCTGGTCTGTTACCTCTGTCCCAGTGAAGTCTAGGCCAACCTCGCCTAACCCCACAACCTTTGGAGCTGCCAGTAAGACTTCTAGTTTTCGAATGATGTTCAGTATATCTTCCCTACTGTGCCCCCCCCAAGAACCTTGGGTGCATCCCAATACAAAAACGGGTTCTGGGATCCTGTGCAAGCTGTTGGATCCTTTCAGGGGTTTTCCACATGTTTTCGAAGATCTGGTTGGACACCACATATTCCAGGCTACACTCCTCTCTACTCACTGGCTGCTGTGCTAGCACCTCTGCCAACTCGGCAGCCTTGAGGCGGAATAGCAGTTCCCCTACGTGACAGTGGGCATCAATAACAGTGTATGGCTGACCCACGATACCAATAATAGGCTGATCTGCAACAAGAGACTGAGCCATTCTCATCCGACCCTTTATTTCAGTTGCCACTTCCCCCGTCAATGTGGAGATGATGGAGGCTAGGACCCGCCAATGCAGCAGTGCAGCAACACAATTTGGAGGCGACACGGAGATCCTGGTAGTCATCTCTTGCCCTAGTGCCCTATGACCAAAGTCTATGAATAATATCTCCTCCACTTCCGTCATTGCACTCTCCACCCCATATAAAGAGTTATCTAACACATGTTGAAACAGTTCCTGGACCGTACCTAACTGGAGTTCCTCTGTAAGTGAAAGAAGAAGTCCGGCCATGAGTGCACACCATGCCCCCAAATAATCATCCTTGAAGCGGTAGTTCTCCACTTGGTGTATCTTGAAATGGTGCTCCAAGAGGCTCGTTACCTGGGTGGCTTGGAACCCGCACTCCCAACATGCTGTATTGGGTGAGCAGTACCAGGGGAGGTGCTCCTTTAATACATGTCTTTTAGCATGCGAAGAAGTATCAGTACAAATTGGGCAGGGATGGCCCCTCCTCTTATTTGCCTTTGCCTTGACCTCAATTTGTAAGGTGCCCTCTACTTCTTCAACATTCCTCTTGAGTTGAGACCTCGCAGCCTGAAAAATTCCTTGACCATCCACATCTACTATACCAGTTATTTTGGGACCATCAGATTCTAATACGACGGTGATATTTTCTTTCTCTCCGTCTTTTGTCTTCAGTTGTTCCAAGAGAACTTTGTCTTCCCAGACATCCATGATTGCCCATTCTTCTGGCCATTCCATTTCGGTTTGGTCTGCCATTCTGACAAAAGATAGGTGATCATGTATGTGGTTATCAAGTTACAACATGAACTTCCTAATTATTAATATTATGTTACAGTCCAAGCATAAAAACAAACAGACAAACCTTTTGCCTATTCTATTCATGTAATATATACAAGAGCCAGAAAATATCCGGCAACTGAAAAAGATCGGCTGTAACAGAATAGACACAATTAGTCAGACAATGTTTCATTTGACCAAAATGAATATTTCCTCCGACTTAATTGTATAAGACTTTTTTTCTTTCTTAAATGACCAAATTTTCTAGTCTAGAGTGAATTGGTCTAAATATGAGGGACGCCGGACCTTCCTGCCTCTTTTAGTCACTCTAGGTTCAGATGCCGGTTTAGATTGTGGAGAATCTGATGCAGCAGTTTGTACAGGATCTGGTGCAGTCGATTGGGGAGACTCTGATGCAAATGGCTCTAAAATTTCGGCTATACCGGTAGTAGGAATAGGAGTGCTACTCAGAAGAGAATCTAGGTCGAAATCGATTATGGGATCATATGGTGGAGAAGGGACCTGCCCTGGAGGAAGATTAGAGTGTGCTAGCTCTTGATCCTCAGCTTCTGTTTCATCTTCTGCTTGATGTTCAGAATTAGTGGGCTGCTGATCTGTGGCTTCTGCTTCAGAGAATAATTCCCCAAAAACATCCGCCAGCAAAGATTCTTCTTGTTCCTCCTCGTCATAGGCGATAGTGGCATCTAGGTCAAGGAAGGCATGCCTCTTTCGACGCATCCACATAGGGATAAATCTGTCTTTGCAAATTTTGAGCCGATCATGATGAACTACATGCTCTTTGCGTCTTCCTTGGATCCTATATAGCACAGGTGATAGCACTTTGATAACGAGGAATGGCCCACCCCATATCTTATTTAACTTTCTGGACTGACCTGGTTTACTTGCTGTCTCCAAGCGATAAACAAGATCTCCCTCTTCATATGTCCTTGCACAGAGTTTGGCATCATATGTTCGCTTCTGGCGATTTTGAGCCACTCGCAGATGTTTCCGTGCAATTTCATGTGTTTTGGAGAGGATGTCCAAAAGTTGTCTGACATACAGTGGGGGATCCGTGCTACTTGTCTCATCCACTAGCCTAAATAAAATATCTTTAGGAGTGAACACTTCTCTTCCCAGCATCATGAGATTTGCCGAAAATCCCGTATTTCTATTAGGCATAGCACGTATGGCAGCTGCCAACTGAGGAAGATGTTTATCCCAATTTCGGTTGGAACCTTGAATGCAACACCGAATCATTTGTAACAGTATGCGATTGTACCTTTCCACCTGACCATTTCCCCGAGGTCGATATGGGGTCGTCCTGGTTTTTGTTACTTCCAACAATTCACAGATGGAATGTATCAAATTCCCATCTACATTTTTCCCTTGGTCGCTGTGGATTTGTAAAGGACATCCAAATCTAGAGATGAACTCATCTACAATTTTCTCTACAATTGACTCGGCCCTCTGATCAGGCAGTGGATAGCATTCTATCCATTTGGTAAATTGGTCAACCAGCATCAGTATATACACGTTTCCCCGGGAACTGGGTGTAAAAGGCCCTAATATGTCAATATGGATGCGTTCCATGGGTGCTCCAGCATGGTAACTGCCCAAGCCTGCTCTTGGCCATGTCTTGGGCTTCTTGTTCAAGCTACATGTGGAACATGAATCGACATAGATTTGGCTGTCTTGCCGCATGTTATGCCAGAAAAATCCTTGTTTGAGGATCTGTAGGGTCTTTTTCTGCCCCAGATGTCCAGCCAGCCGGACATCATGGCAATATTTCAGAACCTCACCACTCAGTGATTTTGGCACTACCAGGCAGTTCCGTGCAATAACATCTTCCCACCGGTAGAACAGAACTCCATTATCCAGCACCAGCTGTGACTTACACAACCAAAGGTGTTTAACAGCCGGACTATGGAGTTGTAAAATGTCAGATGTCGGAGTGTCATTGGCTTCTAGCCAAGAAATTACTGGGGAGATATCAGTATCTCTTATCTGGCTGTCACGCAATTCCTGGTGTGAATATGTCTGCATCCAGTCCCTTGAGCTCTCTTCAGAAGAACTGCCCGGAACGCTTATGGTCACTTCCTTAATGGTTAAAGGAAGAACATCATCCACCTCTTCCTCGAACCTGCGCCATTGTGTATGGGCACGGGTGCAATACTTGCACCCCCCACAAGGAAGTAGGTCAACATCTGCCCCAGCTTGATAGCAGTGACAAAAGGCTTCTCTATCCGGTATCCTACTTAAGCCATCAGCGTTCTGATGTTTCTTACCAGCCCTGTGAATAATATCCATGTCATATTGGCTGAGCTCTTCCAGCCACCTAGCCAATTGACCTTCAATATATTTAAAACGCATCAGCCAGGCCAGACTATTATGATCTGTGCGGACCACAAATTTCCGACCTAGCAGATAATGTCGATATTGTCTGGTAAACCGTACGACCGCAAGGAGTTCTTTACAGGTGGTACAGTATTTGCGTTGGGCTGGAGTCAAGGAGAAGCTTCCGTAAGATATAACCCTCATTTTCCCATCTTGTAACTGTGACAGCTCAGCTGCCACAGCTGTGTCTGAGGCATCACAATCTAGGAAGAATTGTCCTTCCCTTTCTGGAAACCCTAGCACTGGTGCACAGATCAAGGTAGACTTTAACTTCTCAAAGGCTTCCTGATGGATCTCCTGCCAAGTGAACTTGTTCTTGGGACCGGTCAGCTCATACAGAGGTGCAGCAATTTCAGCAAAATTGGGAACGTGCTCACGATGGTAATTCACAAATCCCAAGAATGACTCCACCTCCTTGGTGTTCTGTGGTTCTGACCAAGTGGTTACTGCCTTCGTTTTGTCAGGATCCACCCCAATCCCTTTTGAGGAAACGATCTTTCCCAGAAACTAGACCTCCTTCTGGAACAAAGTACATTTCTTTGGTTTCAACTTGATTTCGTTCTGACGAAACCTTTGGAGTACTTTCTGCAGATTTTCCAGGTGTTCCATAAATGTTTTTCCCATTATAAGAACGTCATCAAGGAACGCGAGAACACAAGACCAGGTTAATCCCCTCAGTACTAGGTTCATGGCCCTCATAAAGGTCGCTGGCGCATTACAGAGACCAAATGCCATTCTTCGATGTTCAAAGAGCCCATACTTGGTTATGAAAGCTGTTTTATGGCAATCAGAAGGCTCTATTGGAATTTGCCAATATGAACTGGCCATATCCAGGGAAGAATAGAAGATGTTACCCCCTAGAGTGTCTAAACATTCTTCAATTAATGGTAGGGGATACGCATCCTTAACTGTCACTTTGTTCAGTTCACGGTAATCTATGCACCAACGGACACCGCCATCTTTCTTGCGAACTAGAACTGGAGCTGATGCCCATTCTGAGGAACTGGGTTGAATAACACCTATATTCAGCATTTGTTGAAGGTGCTTCTCCTCTTCCCCTTCAAAACCAAGAGGAACCCTTCTCATGCGTTGTTTGATGGGTCTTGTACCCTGTGTATCAATCTTGTGAGTGACACCAATAAAACAGCCAAGATCAAAATCACTTTTAGAGAAAACATCAGAGTATTCAGTTAGCAGCTCAGATACTAACACAAGTTCCTCTGACGTTAAAGTAGACACCAGTTTGTCCACTAATGGCTTTACATGTTCTGGTATTTTACTCACATGATCACAATCAGTGGATGACTCTTTACTAGAGCTCAGACTTCTCACTGAATGTTGGGCTTGCAGATTGTCTGTATTGACCTGACTATCCATCAAAGTTAACGAACTGCCAGGAGACTCATGTAGGTTTGGTGATGATTTCCGTGAAACTTCAAGGAAATTATCCATCTCAAAAGACGAACTATTTCCATGTTGGCTTTCCTTGATTGAACTTGAAGTTGTAAGGAAATTATCCATCTCAAAGGACGAACCATTTCCTTGTTGGCTTTCTTTGTTGAGTCAGAATAAATAGCAGAAGACAGAATATAATCTACAGGGGTAGCACATCCTACTAATTTCCCTGGTTTCAGTGTGACAAAAGTGTCACCAAGGTTAATTAGTTCAATGGGTGTACTTTTCCGTCCTCTTACTACTATGGCCGGTGTAACTAAGTTAGGATTAACAGGGACAGGTGTAATAACATAGTCTCCCTGTTGAACACCTGCGATTGATGCCATTCCACATATCTTGCTGTTAGGGGGCACCACAAGTCTTTGATCCAAAACGACTTTACATACAGTGTGCTGTGTCTCCCCATTACGAATTAGTGTAGCTGGTACAACAATATCTCCTACCACTATGATGTTGTTCTTCAAGTCAACAACACAATCATGCGATAAGAGGAAATCCAGCCCAAGGATGACAGAGTCAGTAATGGGAGCCACATATGCATCACATGTGAAAGTCGTCTTTCCCAATCCAATTTTGATGTTTTTTGCACAGTACGCTGTCATGCAGCTCCCTTTAGCTGCACAGTTCAGATTGACTGTTTCCAGGTTCTTGAGGTCCAGATTAATACTTCTGGCAACTTTCATACTAAGTACTGTAACCTGTGCTGCAGTATCGATGACAGCTTCTGTCTGTTGTGAATTGATCAGTACTGGAACAATGATGTTATAGCCTTGGTTTTGTTGAAATGACACCTCTCTAAGATTAGTATTATGTGCACTATTTACAAGTGAAGACTGGCCCTTGTTGTTGGTGAGGGTTGCCGATTGACCAGCCTCTACAACCCTTGTTTGTTTAACTCCTTCTTTTGTGGAGAGGGAGTTTGTGACTTGTACCGTTTTGGTGATCTTGGGGATTTAGGTGACCCCGGTGAGCGTTGAGGACACTCCCTAGCAAAATGGGAAGTGCTCTGGCAGATAAAACAAGCACCCTTGTTTTTATTTTCCTCTAAAGATGAAACAATCTTAGGAGAGGAGATAGGCTTTGGACTGCCTGACTTGTCTTTTGATTGGTCGTTCTTGTTCACCAACTGTTTCAATAACCCAGCCATACTCTTCATTCCTTCCTGAATTCCCAGTTGAACCGCTGAAGAGATTGGTTTCTCCATCATTGCAGCGAATCTTTGCTCCAATGGTGCCTTCTTGTCGGGAGATTTTCCGGTAGCTCTTACAATAAACTCTTCAATTGGGTCATCAAAGGATACAGCCTTAACACTCTTCCTGGTGGACATCATTTCAAAGTTCTGCTGATGAACGTTCATTTGATGGAGTGCAGTTTGCAGATCATCAGGCTCCTTATTCAATACTAAAAGTGCAGCCCTCTGGTGCTGGCAGCCTTTAAGAAAGGCTTCCATTGCCATATTTCTGACAATATGTATGGCTGCCCCCTCAGCATCAGGGTAGCTGTCTTGTGCCAATTTTTGGGCACGTTCCGCAAACTCCTCTAAAGATTCTTCGGTTTTTTGTTTGAGGTTGGCTAGTTGTCGGCGTATGCTAGCTGGTGGATCCTTCCTACCAAAGCGATGGTCCATTTTTTCTGTCAGTTGGTCATAATTGTCTCTCACTTGAGGGTCTAAACTTCCAAAGAAGTCTAGGGCTCTCCCCCGCAAGTTATCTGTGAGACGATCCAACTTTTCCACTTGATCCCAACCATACCTTTGAGCCCTTTTCTCAAACTGAAGTATGTAGGGACGCCAATCCATTTTGCCATCATATGTGGCCATTTTTGCGGCTGGTGGTTCCCGTAGAGGCATCCTGCGCACAGGCATTGGCCGTACATCATTCTGCCCGGGATCCAATTGATTTCCATGTGCAGCCCCCCTGTGAGGAAAGCGATTCACATTCTCGGGCCATTGAAGTGCAGGGAGCATACTGAGGGATGCAGGCGGTACATCTGGTACGTGACTTGGAGGTACCGGCGGTATACCTGGCATTTGGGGTATATGCCTGGACTGCAGGTTACAAATGGATATATCTGCTGGGGGTGGCAAAACCTCTGGTGGCCTCACATGTGGTAATGGCAGGTGCTGGGGTGTCATGCCTCTAGGTGGCATCACTGGTCCTCTCAACTGGTCATACCTACCACTGGGAGTCAAGGGTGCTCCTCGATTTAACCCTGCTGGTTCTGCAGGCTGCCCATACAGTGTACTAGCAAATTGCCGTACAATGGGTGGCCTATTGACTGGTGGCACGTTATTAGAATGCGTGAAAGGCACATTGTTCTGCATAGTAAATGCAGTATTTGGCTGTGGAGCAGTAGGCCGGATGTTTACATTTACACGAGGTGCAGCAGTATGCCGTACCTGTGCATAAGTCGCAGTATCTGACTGCATTGGTGGCCTATTACCAGGTGGTTGTACAATAATTGGCTGTCCTCGTGACTCATTGGCTAAATATGGCACAGTAGTCAACTGTGCTTGCGGCTCATTGTGTGGCACAGTAGTCAGCTGTGCTAATGAATCATCAGCAGGATAAGGCACAGTGGTCAGCTGTGCTGCCGGCCTATTGACCATGTATGGCTCAGTAGTCAACTGTGCCATAAACTCACCTTGTAAATTTCCGTCTGGGTTGTCATCCCCATCACCGGAAAAGGGTGCAGTGTGTGGTGTCTGTATTTGGGTAAATCTGGGGAAAAGTGGGGACGAGGTTCCCTGAAATGTCAAGGAAGGCATCCTGGGATCTGGATCCGAAGTCCTGTACAGTGGTTGCTCCCGTGTCTTGTAACCTAGCGGGGGACCTGTGTATCCTGGTGGAGGATATATAAATCCAGGGGGCGCTCTCTCTACTCCAGGGGTACATCTGGTAGACCAAGGTTAGTCATCCTTGACCCTGCTGCCCTACCTACTTGGATGGGAGAGATAGTACGTGTGACTGGGGGCGGATCCCTCAAGGATAAATTATGTGCTATCTGTCCTGTCTCCCTTGGATTGGACTTTCCAGGATCGGTTGCCGCTTTTCTCACTCTTGGTGTACATATTGGTGTGGAAGACCTTATCTGTGTCTCAGTGGATACTTGCTGCAGCATCTCCACTTGTTGTTGAATTAGCTCTTGTTGACTTTGAAGCAACTGTTGCTGTTGTTGATACCTCCTTTCAAATGATGTATCCATTTGCCGTAACATGTAGTCAGTCATGGCTTGCATTTGTTGAAGATAGCCTTTTTTTGAAGACAAATCTGCAGTTGGGGTAGTAACCTGTAGAAAGGGGTATGCTGCAGCTCCCTCTGGCTCAATGGTTACCCATTTCTCCCTAAACATGAGCTCCCATGATGTTGTTGGCAGAAGTCCAAGGTGATATAGCGTATCCTTTGTAAGGAATTCACCTTTTCTAGACAAATCATTGTGCAATTGAATGATTGCTCTTGCTATGTGTGTATTAACCCCTGGTAGTGTTACCAGAAGTTTTTTAGTGGCAATACAAAGATTGACTGGAGCCATTTTGAATTTCAAATTCAATACACCAATAGGACCGATGTGAAATCACTTCACTACTGAAATGTTGGCAAATTCAGTAACTGTTCTTGAAATTCCAAATATTGAAAAAGAATTCAATGAAATTCCACTGTAAATTTCTCAAAATTCCATGAAATTCAAATGCAAGTCTCACTACATTCAATGAAATTTAAATGTAAATTTCTTAAATTTCATTAAGTTCAGCGAAAATCAAATGCAAATCTCATCACATTTGATAAAATTTTAATTCAAGGGAAATCAAATTCAATAAAATTTCAATACAAGTCTATCAACTTGAATGAAATTTCAATTCAGGTTCAAATAAGTTCAATAAAATTCCAATGCGAGTCCCATTGGAATTTTGTGTGCTAGCCGTAAATTCCTAATTTAATTCAAAATCAGGAGCAGGGATTTAATAATCAGAATTTTCAAGATGTATGCATGTATTGAACTGCTATCAGTAAATTTACAATACAAACATATTCTCCTTCAAGCAAACATGAAAATATTCTATCCTAGAAAGAAGCTCAAAATGCACAACTGTAGGCTTATTATCTTTTTTCTCTGTAAAAATATTTTCGAAACTGGAAAGTCAATTTCCAAAATTCATTTCCAGTTGAAATTCAAGGGAAAAATAATTTGGAAGCAATGTCAAGAAAATTTTCAAACTTTTATTCCAAATGAATCAATGAATTCGCAATTTGTCAAGGCAATATGTCAGCCAGATAAATGTGTGTTAAGGTCCCCACAGGGATTAACTGATTCACACTGTGACCTGGTGGTTTGGACCAGGGACTCAGCTTTTGGGTACACATTCAATGATACATGTGCATAGCAACTAACATTTCAATTTGAACATGAACACTGTTTGCAAGTGTATATATACATACATACAATCAAATCAGTACAATATATCAATGGTGTATGCAAAAAAGGTGTGCAAGTTTGCATTCATGTGGACCGGGAAATAACTTTAAACACAGGGCTGACACAGTGTATGTGGTTCCCTAATAAAAATTCCACACTATTTTCTCACAAAATGAGAAATGCTACTCTGATTACAACACCCAAGTTGAAAACAGAGCTTCACACTTTACAATTTAGAAATTCACCCAAAAATTTTTGAAGAGAAAAGGAGTCCTTACTCTCTCTCCCCTTTTATTAAAAAAAACACAAATATATCAAAAATTTCTTCAAAGAAAAAGAAAAAATGCTCAATATATGTGAAAGTATGCGGTCCAAAAATGCACAAAATTTAGGTAAAAGAATAGGCCTAAATTTGGAACTGGTTTGACAAGATTGAATATGGAGTGCACGAAAATTATCTGGTGACCTCTAGGCTCTAGGTGCAAGAAGCCACAAAAAATCATGAGCATAAACTTTCTTACAACTTGTTTGCAACAAAATTACTTGGTGAAGTTATGGTGCAAAATGCAATAGAACAAAGGAAAAAACAACAAAATTTATCTTCTATTTAGATGGATATTTTCAATTTTCTGGCTCCTTCATATTGTTCAAGATCAAATCCGAACAATATGTCAATCAAATCCACATTCAACAGCAAAGATGGGCATCCTCACTGTTCAGACGTGAAACATGCATTGCAAAAATTTACAAAAAGCATGGCAGGCAAAAAGGTAGCCATATACCAGTCAAGACAAAATCCTTACTGATTTACAAAGCAACAAGCAAAATCCATGTGTCAAAATTCCAGAATGGCAGTAATTTAGAATAAGAAATGCCCGCAGGGTGACCATTTATCGGTACCAAATGAAGTGCCGTCACTTGTGTACGTTACCTCATGGGCGTGTAATTTACATGCAATACATGACAAGTCATACATAGCAAATCATTCATAGCAATACAGCAAACACATGGCATAATAACACATACCTTCAACGTTCATGCAGCGTAGAATGCAAGTAGCAGTAGAATAAGCAATACAATATATGGCAAGCGGCGATAATATGAATGCAGGCAAAAGTATGGTTCATCCAACTTGAGAGTCTCAGCTTCGGGAAGACCCCACGCCCTGTGCGCTGGGGTTTTATCCACACGTGCCGGCTCGTGACGTCAGCTGCTCCAGGCCGGAACCTCCGGTCAGTGTTGCAGTATTTTCTGCCGGCACTACATTAGCACAGTCGCTATTTTGAATAAAGTAGCGTCACACTGAATCAAAGCATTGTGGGACCCAGTAGTTCTCTGAGGCTCCAGTACATAACGCGTCAGTACGGGAATACAATGGTTTATAAGATTTCGAGATGCCGGGATTTACATGTTGTGTGCTTGGTTGTTATAATAACTCTACACGAAAAAGACAGTTCAGCAACTACAACTTCCCAAAAGAGAAAGAACTCTTTAGAGAAATATGGATATGGAACCTTTCTAGAGCCGGTAACACTGGCAGTTTCACAAACTTTCAGGAAGTCAATTAGAGGCCTAAATTACAAGATGAAAAAGTGTTACAAATTCGAGAAAAAATAGTTGTCCATGTCAGAGTGACCAGAGAGCATTTTTATACCCTCTGCAACGAAGTGGAGGGCGGTATACTGGTTTCACCATGTCGGTCCGTCCTTCCGTCCGTCCGTCTGCAGACGTAATCATGTCCGGACTCCATCTCCCTCAATGGTGCTCCAATCTTCTTCACACTTTGTATGGTTATTCTCTGTCATTAAAGGGTGTGTCATGAAACAACGCTGACCTTCAGTTATATAGGTTAAGTTCACAGCAGGCACCTGTAGACATAATCTTGTCCGGATTCTAACTCCTTCATTAATGCAGGGACCTTCTTGAAACTTTGTATGGTTATTCTTTTTTCCCAAATGGTGTGACATGAAGCAACAGTGACTTTGAGGTGTGTAGGTCAAGGTCACAGCAGGCATCTGTCGGTAGAACTGTAGACATAATGATCTCTAAAGCTCAAGGTCACAGCAGGCACCTGTAGAAATAATCTTGTCCGGATTCTAACTCCTTCATTAATGCATGGATCTTCTTCAAACTTTGTATGGTAATTCTCTTTTACTAAAGGGTGTGTCATGGAGCAACAGTGACCTTGAGCTATGTGGGTCAAGGTCACAGCAGGCATCTGTGGGTAGACCTGCAGACATAGTGATCTCTTACTCCTTCATGGGGGGGGCTTACGGTTATTGTCTATCACTATAGGGTGTGTCATGAAGCAACAATGACCTTGAACTATATAGGCCAAGGTCACAGCAGGCTTCTTTATAAAGGTGTATCATGAAGTAACAGGGATAGGTGTGCCATGAAGCAGGAGGTGAGTACAAACAGTTTTCTCAAAACAACTCAAGGCAAAAGTTCAAGTCATTGCATATAGTGTTCATCTCTGGACAAAGAGTTGCCCCTCAAGTTCCAGGACAGAACAGTCATCACCATGGTCACTGAGTACCATTTTGAAGACATGGTTTTGTCTAGCTTGTATTTCCTTCCTTTTTGAAGGTAAAATACAAATGTCATGTCTGTTTAATTGCAAGTTGTTTTCTTAGCTGAAGGTTATGGAAAACATTGGGGCACAATGTACTCGCACGTTGCGGGGGGTATCGAGTATGCCTTTCGGCTACTGCTTCTAGTTTCATACATGTAAACTCGCTGATGTCTAGTTATAGCGAAGATTTTGCATTTTGAAAATCACGAGAAAAATATCAGTTAAAAATGGTAATAGTGAGTGGTCAAAGCCCGTTTTATCGCTTACCCATAGGCTTCCGCGAGCGTGTGGTTTCTCTGACCCGGAATTATCGGTGTTTTTGCCAGGCGCACCTGCGATAACACTTAAACAATCAGCTGTACAATGTACATTATGTTTCTTACCAAATAATAATATATTTTGGAAAGCATAATGCGTTCCCATCAAAGTCTAATCAGGGTCGTAAATTGCATTGAGGCAGCCGAGGCCATTGCCTGGGCTATATTTCGTCTTTTAAAAAAGGAGACAAAAATGGTCAAGATGGGGAAAAACTTGTAATCATAATGTGGTAATAGGCCTTACTTTTGAGTCCTTTTGTTTTCATTTTGCAACCCCGTTTTTTCTTTTCTTTCTTTTTTTTTTTTTGTTTGTTTGTTTTGTTTTGTTCTTTTATTTTATTTTTTAATAATTTTTTTCCGTAGTAAGCCTATTCAAAAAAATTTTCGCGAGACTAAGATAGCCTGGGCCTGCTCGGATGCACTGAGAAGATGGGATCCATCTGGCCATAGAAAGATCATGCTTGCAATTGATACAAAGGGATAAGCATTAGTTGGATGCTGGTCACAGATCAATCATGCTTTGCATTTGACAACAATGACCAGAGCTGCCATGTTGCCCAACATATAAAACGGGTGATCAAGCTGAAAAATGTGGCAAAAAGCGGGAGTCCTATCATATTATGATGGAGGAAACAGGTGAAAAAGCGGGGTATGGGCAAATTTAGGTGATTTATAGGCCTATTATTAGAAAAATGAGAGATCTCCCGCCAAATCATGAGACTTGGCACCTCTGAATGACAAAGTGCTATAGTTCGACGCGGCCAGATATATATATATATATATATATATATATATTTCTAAATTAGCATCATGGCTACAAGTTCTATGGATATGGTCCATAAGGCACCATAGCCGTACAAGATGCCACAACAAATCCCCGAAGCCATGGTTATGGCCACTTCGGACAAGAAAATAAACTAATTTATAACTGATGTTACTTAGCAGTGGTCTACCGCTGTCCCACATATGGTCAATCTGCACATTTTTGACCTCCCCCCCCCCCAAAAAAAAAATGTGTGCCAAAACAAATCAAATGTTACATTTGTTTGCCTTGTATTCCTGAGAGGAAAGGGAGATTTCGTACAAGTTCAGGTTCGAACATCGATGTCTCGAATATCTCTGATGTGCTTTGAAGAGTCAATTTTTTGTTTTTTGTTTTATTTTCCTTCAGTCTCATGGTCTCGACAGCATTTGAATATAATAGAACATGATTGCAACCAAATTTCACCATCGTTAACTTTAAGCCAATACCAATCATACGTCGCTGAATTTGCTGATAATAATAATAATAATAATAATAAACTACCCTTTTACAACGGGGGCATCAGCAGGCCAGGGTATACTTGGGAGGCGTCCAGGAAAAAATACATCAATGTGTAGTCACGAGTACACATAAAAACCTTTGAGCTAAGAGAGATCAAGTAAACATAAGACACTTTTATAAAAATGAAATAAAGTAAACAACTGTGATAGATCGAGTTGTGTCCCGCCAACCAAGGGCTTACGTAAAGACCACGACTGTTTCATGTATTGCTTGCATGTAACATCAAACATCTTTGCAACTTCAATTCCCTGCTCAAAATGCTGCATCCCCTAGGAGTAAACTTAACTTTGTATTAGTAGAGTATCCAATAAAATATTCCCAAATATACAAATTATTAGAATTAATCAATTCGGTCTCGAGTTAGTGCCAAATCTTAAATCGAATTTCATTAAATGCCGGACAGATTAATAAAAAATGGAATACATTTTCAATGCCATTTTTGCACAAAACTCATGTCCCGGAGGGTGCAGTATTCCATTTGTGTAAATTTTCTTGAATGCCTATGCATCCTGAGCGCGCCATAAACTTCAGGCGCGTGGACTCGAAATCATTTTACTCCAAACATATAATTTTCTCGAAAGGACAATCTCTTTAGTAAACATTTTAAGATATAAATTTGATGACAAATAAGTTTAACAACATCCTACAGAAAATTTGTTTAGTTGTGGTGCAGGTGCCGTTCATGAGAAAGTAAGACCATCCTGTTTTTGCTTTTTTGCATACTTTATGTTTTCACATATCTTCAATTTTGCATGTTTTAATTCACCACAGATCAAATGTAGTATTGTAGGCCCATATCGGCAAATGAACGGAGTGCTACAGGATTATATTATAATATCGGCGAAGTCGTAGAAGTCTGTCCCACAATGTATATGCGTATAGAGACTGAAAATATACCAGCCACCTTCTCAGTTCAGCAACTGTTGCAAACTTGAAGGGTCGCCACACTATTGCCCCTGGTATCGACGATTCATCAAGGTGGCTGTATAGCTGGCATGTCGTGTACCAAAATTAAAATGGGAAAGAAGAGAACGGTAGGTGTATATTTTCAGTCTCCGTACGACATATTGTGGGACACGCTTCCACGACGTCGCCAATAAGATGTACAATAGTAAATACTACGAGTCATTTGATGAGATAAAGTTTTATCTTATCTTAGCTTCTCCACGTTAGCCTTTGGAACCTCACTACCATTGCGGTGTTAGAACTACTCGGGGACAACAATGCATTGCGCAAGCGGCAATTAGGTTACGCATGCCCACCTGACTATGCTAATCCCGTATTATAATTTGTATGCCGGCCAGATGTTTAACTATTCAGCAACATGCTATTCATTTCCCTTTCACGATACTCACGTTCGATCACTTGATGATGAACAAAACACTTCCAGGGCTTGACCGTTCATGAGTCTGCTGTGACAGTTTTTATCTGGGTCAACGGTCAGAGGTAAAAATAAGTGTGACCTCAAAAGGCTCAATACAGTCGCGTGGTAAAGCCAGGTGAACATTTGCCGAACATTCGCCTTACAAGTAACATTCAACAGGAATGTTGGACGAGGATTACAGCAAACGTTTGAGAAAACTTTGAAAAAAACATCCTCCGAATGTTGTTATTTAATTGAACCAAAGTAGCACCATCGCGGAACGTTATATAAGTTTAATGTTCTGTATTAGGGCCTATGTGGGATTGCACGTGGACATCGTGTGTTCCTGTCTGCATCGTACTCGTAGATAGACGGGAGGATATGAGATTGCCCACCCTAGGCCTACGTGTTGTTCAGATCAGTGCCCGCAGTAAGGAACAGCTACCGGGAATAACGTACACGTAACTTAATTTGGCAACTTTGATGCACAGATTTGTTAGTTCACCCGCGTTTTAACTGTCAGTTGATGTGGAAAGGTGTTTGACAGAATTTGTGTGGCCGCTCACGTCATTTCTACAGCTGCTAGTGACGCGTGGTGGTGCAAGGCGGAACTAAATGTGAAGTATATATGCACATATTCACAGTCACGGATGCGTGGTTGAATTCATATTGTAAATAATAACGATTCAATTGCATTCTATTTTTTTATGCACGTGTTTTTTTGTCCTTTCCTAGTTCCTGTCTGTAGTGTTTGCGTGTGTTGTGTTTATTCTTAGTCTTAGTTTTGTTAATAGGGTGAACGTGGGCTGTTCTCTGTTTTCTATTTTCTTTGTAGGCCTAGATTTTCAAATATTTCTTCTTTTTATTTCCTCTGTAATACAGAGACATAGGCCCATTGTCCATTTAGATATACCCTGTTGTTAAAGAATAGTGCCAACTGTGGATATTTTGTAAATGTATTTATGGATGTTTTGTAAATTGGAAGTGTGTTAACGGGAATGAGAATTGCTGCTACCACCAGGTGGCTAATCGTGTGTTAATTCTATGCATAAGCAGGCTCGTATACATAATCTTTTGTCAGCTTTCAGTCGAAATGCTGACCTGGGTTTAACAGTCAATGAGATGAGAGATTAGGGGTGAAATCAGCAGCCTCGTTCTCAGTTACACAGTGCTTATGTAAACAAAGAAGCATGGGTACACGTAGTCCCTGCTATTTGGGAGTGTTGTGTAATCATCTCAAAATGCATGTATATTTACCCGAACATATGGTTAGGTATTTCTCTGTAGTTTCAACATTGAATAACAGTTTCTGATGTGCTTCCTACTGAAATTAGAGATAAATGACAAAAAGGGCATAATTTTATTGCCCATGACCCTGCCCAATCCTGTTTCATGAGTTTTGTATCAATTCAAATGGTACTGTATGCTGGTCCATCATTCTGTATATAATGATGCAAAACTGGGTTAAAAAAAAAAAAAAAACTGGCCCAGCATCCAGCACAGGTGAATGCTTGTTTCGTGTTACCATGGGAATGGTAGCCATCTTGAGTGAACAGCCAATACAGAGCCCTTGTGCCCAAGTCACCATGCAAAATGACCAGCTCCGTGTTTATTCATCTCTCAGCTTCGGATCACATGAAAGGGGTGTGATAAGTGATTTATCACTTATATAACAGTCGGTGCCTTTATGGGGTCCAAATTAATGGTCACTTTACAAGCTTCCTGTCACCCAACACCCCACTGAAGATGCAAGAGGTGTCTGTTTGGAACACCCACGGACCAGATGCTGCTCTGGCATTTTAATTTAAAACAGACCCATGACCCATTCATGCTATAACTTGACCAACAAGTGTTCATGCTTTCAAGAGGGTATAAATTTGGACTGGATTGGGTAAAATTTTCAGGATACAAGTGGCCCAGTTTGAATAACGGAACAGTCCATTTTATCAGAAGTAAAGGGGGTTAGGATAACTGATAAAATAAAACCTTTTCTGTAATAACATACACTATGCCAAGTTTCATACTTATTGACATTTTAAGTTGTGAAAAAATATTTTTGAGCATTCTAGGGCAAACTGTACAGTTTTGATAAAAATTAAAAGGACCCTACCCCCTTAATATGGAATTTGGGGGTTCCTTCCTTTTTGGCTGGAAGCTGGACACTTGTTGTTACTATCCCACCACCCCCATTGAGTTATGGATCTGTATGCTTTGGCAGTGCTTCCTAGGTGCAAATTGCCGGGAATAGACCCCATGTTACAAAAGTGGAGCTTCGTAGAAAACCTGGATTTTTTTGTGGCCAATTGACAGATTTTAGAGGTTGTAATTCAAAGGCGGGACAAAAAGATTACTTATTTCTAATTTGAACCTACATCTTACTGCTTGCATCAAGAAAGCATTCTTGCAGTAGATGGCAAAATATTTTGTTATCACGTTGCTTGTACAAAATTTAATCAAAATATATGTACATGACTTCTGGATATTTGGGTCAGTAATGGCTGACAGGTCAGACATGAAATGGACATATTGGATTAACATGGCCCTATTATTAGACCAGAATAATACCATAATGTGGATTTATATCTGTAGAAAGAGGATATATAAAGGTAAGAGATCATGACACCTCTTTTGTACCACTTTTTAAAAATTTCTCATTTGTATGTGATACCAGATAATAACATGGCCGCCATGTTGAATTTTGTCTATCTTGGTGACGTCACAGCCTAAGGCTTAGCTTGGAACCAAGGCTTACTGGTAGCCAATCAATCTCTTTCATGTCTCAGCATATCGACTGTTAAGAAGCTGTTAACATCTCAACCAATGGTACCCTGACCAGGAGGCCTGTCTCACAACGTTCAAGGAAAAGCTAATTATCACATGACCATTGTAGAATGACATCAAAGTAAAAGAGCCCACACAGGAAGTAAACAGGAGCCCACTATTCTTGCCCAGTTCCTATTACCTTTAACTGGCTGTTGATGTAAGATCCTGTTTTGATGGCCTGTTTGTTTAATGCTTTGTGTTGATTGGCGAATATATGGCCAATTGGAATTTGTTGAACTGTGTTTTGCAATAGTCATCGCATTTTTTGACTTGTATTTAATTATTAACTGCCAAGTCCTTGTCGGTACGGTGTGTGATTTTTGTGTGGCTGCGGGTAATTTCACCCCTAATCAGTGTATGTTTAATTGAATGCTTGTGTACATTGAGTTTATATAAATACCTTTTGAGAGTGTGTGCAGTTTTCAGTGGACTATCATCTGAAAATGCACAGAATATGAACTGAACTTGCACAGAACATGAACCACACACAGGGACCAATCTAGCCAAAAATTGTCGGCAATATTGAAATTTCTTTTGGCCTCCAAAAGCAAATGCCAGTTTCTTTTTTATTCGCAGGGAAAATGGGTATAACAGCATTATTAATGTTGTCACTGGTTAATCTGTTTCATTGAGTCAAAATTATTTAGATAATATTTAAAAAAAAAAAAAAAATGTTTTCTTCAATTTAACTGTGCAGTTTTCTTTTCCAGGATAAAGAGCTCCAGACGTCATGTTATACATAACCACTTGCAAGACAACTGAGTCTAACATAACAAGACTGAAGATAGCACTACAGATTCAAACAGCTTACCCACAGAATTAAAAGAATTAGACAAAACCACAAGTCTTCATGAAATAATTTACTGATTTCACTCATGATCCGAGGTCAGGAACCAGTTCTGAGTAACTTAAAGCATGTAGTGATCATCAGCACCATATCAGTCTGCAGACCGGCATTGCTTACCAATAAATTATGAAACCTATAGCCACATATTTACCATGTTTGTTTAATCTTGTTTCATTGTCACAAATGAACATTAAAAAATGCATCTATCACCAGTAGCTTTAAGATGATATGTTGTGAAAAAAAACTCTAATTTTCATGATAATAAAGTCTGATTTTTTTCCTTAGCGAACAGTCACACCTTGAACATAGTATAAATTTCATATCTGAAATGCAAAATTGTATGTTACTAAAATCCATCATATAAATAATCAGTGTTTTTATTTACTATGCAATGAACTGACTGGCACTAATACTATTGAAATGAAAAAAACAAACAAACCAAACTTCTATCCACCATTTCATATTAACTTCAATTAATAAACTGGTAAGAATGCCCCATGAAACTCATACTTGATTAAGATGCTCTGGCTGACTAGTACTTTTATCAGCTTAATGATAACAGAATTGCAACAATAAATTGTAAGTTTTCAGTCTGAACTGACACGCTGGAGTTGACTAGGACTTTGTGATCTCAGCTCACAGATAAATATTTTACACCAATACAATATAAGTTTTCAGTCTGAACTGAAAAGCTGGAGTTAACTAGGAATTTTATCTTACTAATAATTTTTTCTACAAAATTTAAGTGGAAGTTTTCACAAAAAACATGAGTAGTAAATATCTAACAGCTGACTAGAGAATAACTTCTATCAGCCTGCTAGTATCACTGTAAGCACCACTGTGACCAATAAAACACTCCATTTTCAGTTCAAAAACTTCCATCAGATCTGTTACTGTCCCCTGTAGCATTGAGTGTTCAGATGTAATAAACTGTCAGGGTCAAAATTATTCATTCAGATCTTGACCTGTTTATTAACTTAAGTGTTCACATCTAACTTCCTATAAATTGTTCAGTTTCAAATTATTCAGTGAGATCTGTGATTTTTCAATGTTCATTATGAGCAACACCGTCATTGTTCATATCTAATTTCTTTCCTAAAATTGTTGGAGCATTCTATGATCTTTGGCAGAACACCAAACTTCAAAGCCTCTGTCATTGTCATGGAATTCATGTCCTTCAATTTTGAGCATCATCAGCCTGTCAAGACTTTAGATTGTCATGTTGCTGCGCAATGCCGTTTTGATAAAGTTCTGATGGCTAAATCCCCTTTCTGCATCTACTGTTGTCGGTGGCAGCAGCAGGTACCTTTTTGCGAGAAAAGCAATGCTAGACAAGGAATCGGATGCTCCATATTTGTTGAAGAACATAAACCTAGAAGTCTGAGTGGGACAAGTGGTTGTTTTTGAACATGATATGGTTTGTAGTTTGCCACTCCAAGGACAGTTTCTCAGTGCAAATGGGTGGCTCCACATCACTTGTTTGAGCCCCATAGTGTTCAGCCAGTGTTGTCATTTCTGAATTGCCATAGTCGCTAATCTCGTCCTCCAGTTGTAAGTTCTTGTACCTCAAAACCTGGAATGCAGACAACATCTTGTCATCACCACTGAATCTGGAATTGAGCTTTTCCATAAATTTTTCAACAAGCTAAGAGACAACACCCCTATAGGTCTGGACCTGCTTCTTGTTCACTTGCAGTGTGTGCAACTTGTGCTGGAAGGAACCACTTTCTGCCAAGTCATCAAGATCTTTAGTTGGCAATGAGTTCAGAAGTCTTTCAACACTGGTATCTGGGGTCGTCCTTCAAGGCCAGTAGATTGGATTTGGTAATGTCAATGAGAGACAGAACATCATGATAGGTAAGATTGGTGGCCTGTAGTGAAACACACAGAAGGTTGACAACATCAAGCACATCCTTGAGGTAGTGAGTCACCGCAACAAAGTAAAACTTGGATATAGACTTTAGCAGTGCAACTACCCTCGCATTGTTCTTGTTCTCTTGCTCTAAGGCTGACACCAGAATATTGTAACACTCCAACATAACCTCAACCCACAGTGAAACGACAGCCAGTGTGTGCAAAACACTTGCTTGAGTTTGAGTTCTTTCCTGCCAAGAGGTTTCTGTGCTTGCTGAAGGAGACGTGCACTGAGTGGAGAGTTCTTATAGAACTTGTGGATGGAGTTATGGGTGTCTTGTTATGTAACTAGGTAGGGCAAGCTGTTGGCTACTTGGGAACTGGCCAGGGCAAGTCTATAATGAATCTTGTGGCTACTGCACTCTTCTTGTCAGTCATGACACTAGCCCCATCTGTTCCCACCACCACAAGACTCTCGAGCTTTAGACCTTTGTCTTGGATCAACATCTGCGGGTGAGAGAAGATATCTGCAGTTTTGAAGCCTTTCAAGTCAGATATGGAGAGGAAGTGTGTGTAGCCTTACACTTACAATACCTCTGATGTATACAATCAAGTTCTGCGTCACACTGAATCCAGTGGACTCATCAAACAGCAGAGTAAATGGGCCACACATGCTGCTCGTTATATCTTCTTCCACAAGGCCAGCCATTGTTTCGATAGATTCATCAATCTTCTTTGTGGCTTGCGTAAGTGAGTCGGTGTTGTGCAAGTCCATCCAAGCCAGGACATTTCTATAAGAATAAAATGGATAAAACATATTAGGGAAAATAATGAACTAGACAATCAAAGTATACCACAGAGTAGCAAAATATAAAAGCATTTGAATTTGCTTGTAATTTAACATGTTTTCAGGGTCACGTACATTAAGAAAGTCTGCTTTGTACTTCTTGTAGCTTAATTATTATTTAGGCCATGGCATGTGCAGTCTCCCTGTAAATTTGTATTAAAAAATGATGCAGTTATAAACTGCATTGTTTTTTGTGGCAACAACGAACATGAACATCACTGTACCACAATATTAATTTTATGCTATCCCTGACTGGGATCAAGATTATGTAATTCACCTTGACAATGGACAAAAAAGTTGGGACGAATTATATTTTCAAATTCAATCACCAAGTCTTCGTCATTGCTTTCAGTCTTCACATTGTGAAGAATCACATTTTAAGAAGCTCGAAAATAAATTCTCGATACAATTTGTTGTAGCCATCTGAGTAGTGAGTGAATAATTTTTTCAGTGATTGAAAAACTATTAATGAAAAACAAAAAAGAAAAAGAAAAAACAGATACCAGTTCAATGCAGTGCCCATTCAGGGACGGTACTTTTTCTTTTAGCTAATCTTTCTGTACAACGTAGTTGATATTTTTCATGGTCGTCACGATGGCATCCTTTAAGTGTTTATATGCTTTCGAAGCTGCCTTAGTTGGGCATTTCTTTCTTTTCCATGCTGGAATGAGCAGCCACAGCAAACTTGTGATGTTCCGTTTTTTCATGTTTTCTCAGATCATCTGCCTTCGGATTGGAAGCATCCTTGCCACTTTCAAAATGCCTTCTGTTTTGCACTTTTAATGCACCAGTCGCAGTGAAACTTCAGTTTTTCTTTTTTAAGACTAAGCCATTTGTACTGTGTAAACCAGTGTGCTTCGATCTTTCCCATTGTTTCCACTATGGCCTGCTTAAAAATCAGTGCAAGTGGCACATAATTCTCAAGCTCCTCTTCACGCTTTGACGCCATGATGTTGTTCAGCCCAGCTGTTCAAATCAGGCCAATCTTGCAGGGCCGTGAGAGTCTCTTTGAGAGTGTCACAGTTACTGTCAGATGGCGCACTGTGTAATATAAAGTTTCCTGACTGGCGATCAGAGAAAATGACGATGTTTTTACTGCAAATTGCCAATATTTTTGAGTTGCCAAAATTTTAGTCAAATGGAATTATTGATCACGAAAATGAGCCTTTCATCACCTTTGACGAATTGGCAAACGGTAAAAGTGGGTCCTGTGCACATGATCAGAAAATGAACTGAACATGAACATGCACCAAACTTGCACTGAACCTGCGCTTTAGAACTTTCATTAATTGCAGTTTGATACATTCACTGTGATCGCGGTTTGGTATATGTAGGCCAATATAGCACATTTTGTTTACTGTTTTTGCAATCCGTAGCAAGACTATACTAGAAGTGTGCCTTGATTCATCTGAGTAACACTGTTACATGTGAGTCTGTGTGTTTATAAGTCTGTGTGTTTATTGTTGTCTAGGTTCTTGTGTTGACATTGGTTGGTCAATTTAGTGCTGTGGACTGGTTTTGTTGAACTATTCTGTGACTGTGTCCATCTTAAGGATGTGCTGTGCTTTGTAGGATAGGTCACTTTGCTTGATTCCTCATTTCAGTGTGAACTTATATTTCCTTCCAATTACAACACAGGGATCACAGTTGTGTTTATTTCCAATTACAACACAGGTAGTGAATGTTTTGTAAATATTGTGCTGAACCCTTGCTTCAAATTCACCAGCACAACTCCCAGGTGTAGGCAATATTATCCGATTGCCCAAGAAGCAGATAAATACCAGTGAACAGCAAAATAACCCCTGTTAGAGAATAGTGGTTCTTTACCTCAAGATATCCAAGTCCCCCTTTGAAAGGCCCAGCCCTCTTTTTTTATGTGCAGCCAGTGGGTGATTCCATTAACTTCTGGGGGTACAGCAGAAGGGGGGTGCGTGGGAGGAGGAAGGGAATGAGTGTTTCATGTCGTGCACCACTTAAATTTTCAATATCACTACACCACCCCCATCTGCTGACCTTGCATCCTCGCAAGCTAACAAAAGAACCTGCATGGGACATGGACTACCAAAATGACTTGCAAAACCAAAATACGCCCAGAGGGAAATATTGTACCCCTATCACAGAGGGGGATGAATATACACCCTTACCATTAAGGGTTCTTTTAATCTTTCACATGGTAATTCGCCAAGTGTCTTGTTTGTGCAAATGCTGACATATGCAAGTCAGCAACACGTCAGCAACACCCCACAAAGAGGAATGATCATACAGGGTATCCATTCACAAGGGCTCATTTTTCGCATCCTCCCTCCTCAAGGGCTTATTTCCTACATTTGCCCAATTAGGGGCTACCCTTATTACTTTCCTCCTTCAGAGTTTGTTCATACCAACCCTCTTTGAGGGTCTACTCATATCACCATCCCTTTTTAGGGGCTTATGTCCCTCTTTCTCTTCATTTTAACAATTTCCTTTTTTACACTTGCCTCAGCCACAACAACAATCTTAACAATTCCTATTTACACAGTTGCTTCCGGCCACAACAACAATCTTAACACTTGATTTAAGCAACACTGATTCTTTGAACACAGTCAATAATCATGAAAGTTCAAACAACTACACTATGCAATACACACGACCAATCAAGGATCTGGTTTGGACACTTAATCTGATCAACAATAACAACCTAAATCTCTCTCAAAATACATGATAAACCTAAGCAACAGAATAATGAAGCTTTTGGATATGGGTTCAGTACCCTTGACAAGGGAGACCTAGTGATGAGAATGCAAAGTTATTGCACAGGTCTGGGGTGGTCAAAACACTGGGATGGGAGCAAGGTCCCTTGCCAGAGCTAGTAGTGCCTGAAAGTCAGTCGAGGTTGACTAATAGTGTGCGGTTTGGTACTCAAAAAGATAAAAACCATCTGCTTGTATTGAACGCTGGGTGTTGAGGTTGCAGGCATATGATTATACAGTCAAGTATAGGACAGTTAGTACAAACATCGCGGACACACTAAGCAGATTGAGTGCCAGAAACAAATATGACAGCAGACATGTGAGGACAACTGGACTCTCAGAATGAGACGTCTGGCTTTCCTCTTCCTCAGTCCAGGCATTTAGATCAAATGACCTCTGCAAGGCAGCCCTGGTGACTGTAGCAGTTAGCCTTCTTGGAAGTGACTCCAATAACTCCAACCTCCATGGTATATTTCCTCCAGAGGTTTATCTACCCCTTTGTATCACCACCTCAGGTGGAAGGCCCTGCTTCCATCCTTGCATCTTACATTATTCCAACCCAACCTTTTCAGAAATAAACACCCACTCTGGGGAGAGGAGAGATGGCTTTTAGTATATTTTCCCCCCTGACTAGGGGCTTCTCCTCAACTGAGGGGCTGAGAGAACTTTTCCCCCACTGACACAGTTGGAGCTGCAAGACAGCCAACTCACTTGATGCTGCTTCCAAAATCACAGGTCCCAGCATTTCAACAGCTCCACCCAAGGACTGAGCATGGCCAGTGGCTGCAATATACATGTATACCGTCATAGATGGCCACCAAGGTAGGGACATTCCCCCGCCCCCCCCTCCCCCCGGGTTTCACTTGTGCTGGAACTTCATGGGTCAGGGTATGCCTCTTGAGAAGCTCATCTTTTTTCATGGCCCCAGTTTTTTGCTGTGAACATTTTCATTTCTTTTTCATGCATCTTCTACCCCAGAGCACAATCTGGTGGAATAGGGCCAGTCTCCCTAAGCAACATTTGCCACATCCGCTTAAGCCAGTTGGGAATAACCTTTTTGAATGTACAAGGTATGGTGAAAAACTACATCTCATGCAGACAGTGTTCTCTCATTATTCTTGGTACAGTCACCCAACCAAACAAGACTGTGTATTGTTTGTCATTTTCAAACTGTGAAACAATGTTTGCACTCCTTTGAATTTAACCTTTATACAATGGGGCAAATAGTGAACCTGCACCTTTTGTTACTTTAATGACAATGAAAACATGGGAGACAGAACAAGAGCCGGCAGAAAATCCATCGATTTAGTAGATCACAAAATCATCGATGCCATCAGTGCGGTTGTGCGCGAAGAACTGGTAGACATAAACAAGTAGGTGGACAATGTAGTCACCCAGTTGTCCAATTTGAATGACAGAACTGAATCGAAAATATGACATACTTGAAACCAGTGTTCAAGACTGCAGCAATCACCTCGATACTATTGTCAACAAATTTCTAGTTGAACTCTGAAAAAGTTACCAAAGTATCTACCGCCATAAGCCTCAAAATACTAGACAAAGATACACACAGACAAAAACGGTCTTTGATTATTCAAGGTCTGAAAGGACCCGCTGGGGAAAACCAATCTGCCACCAGAAAAGCCTGCATGGTGCTGGCACGTGATCACCTTAGGGTGAATGATGCAGAAAAAACTTTGTTTTTGGCTTGTCACAGACTAAGTCAAGACAGGGATGCCGGAATCATCCTATCGTTTGTGGATTTGGACCAGAGAAATCAATGGCTATATGGGGCAAAAACTCAAAAATCACCCTAATAACATATTGATATCCCCCTGACTTATCACCCATTACCAGATGCCTCAAACAAGAAATGATGGACCAGAGGAGAAATCTACCAGATGACCAGAAGACGAAGTCCAGAATAAAATACATAAAGTTGTGGCCCTACGTTCAACTTCAAATTGCTGGTGAAAACCCTCTCTACCCAAAGACAACCCTGATGGCCCTGATTAAATAGTACAGAAAAACATGATCCATATTCATTAATGCCAAACCCAACAATGACAGCAAAGAGATTCCAGAAGACGTTCGGTACACTGCGATATGCGCAACCATTTATGGTCCAATGCCTCTATACAGTTAGAGCTGGTATTTGTCGATACCTGCACTAGCTGCTGTTCGCTTTTCCTATTTTGCACAGTTCCGTTTGAGAAATGTGGATTGTTTACGAAGAGTGAAAAGGAAAAAGAATGGGCGGTTTGTTAACAAATGCCAAAACAAAGGACTAAATGCTTTAAAACAAGGCAGAATATGTCGAAACATGGCAGTGGTAGACCAAAATGCATGTACACAATGAGCAAACGCTGACCAAGCCACCGTCGAAAGTGCCATGCCCACCCCCCAAATGCCACATGCACATGTAAACACTGACAGTTATAACTGGGATTAAGGTGGTAGAATAGTGGAACTAAGTGTACTAGCCGATAATCTTGTATGCCAGGAATGTAAAAAAAAAATTGTCCCTAAAAATACAGAATCAGAAAAATGATATGGCTTAGCCAGTGTACTTTACATTTCTTGTGAATGTGATACGATAAACGCTGTCCCAACTGGGGGGGGGGGGGGGGACCACAGTAATACCCCAGCGTCAAAAGGTGGCACAGGCATATTTGATAATGTGCTGCCTGTGTTACCATTCGACAATGTATTAAGGCAACTATAATTTTGATATTCTTATTTTTACCTCTTTTTCCACATTGCTGTATTGCACTATGGAGAGAATCTTAAAATGTTTGCCTCTTCTCAGTAAAACTATGAAAGTATATATTATGACTGGAATATAAAATTAACGACGTACTGCCATTTATTTAACCTACATACATGTATATTGATATGGTATCGAAGTAAGACAATGAATGGATACCTGGTACCTATGAACTTAGAACAAATTAAGTCAACATGCATGAATTCTTTGTACAATTGCGGAAAAAATAGCACCATGTGATATCTTTTTTTGTTAATCAATGAAATCAGTGCATATTTTGGAAACCCCCTACAATTTTTCAGGGATTTGCAAATATTTTTTCTATTTCAAACTTAAAAAATAATGTGAGCACTTATACATTTTTGCAAGACGAGATGAATTTAAAGTCACATTTCAGCATGTTTTGTCTACATATTTGTTATTAAAAGGCTTGATATACATTGCATACACTCATATTGAGCTATTTTAGGCAAATTTTTGCATCCTAAATTTATTTTTTTATTTTACCCACATATATAATGTTTGCTCTCAAATTTCTGTAGTCCTTACATGTAGCGCCACCTAGCGACAAAAGTAGCACCGTGACATGCCAATTTTTGCTTGTGTTTTGTTTCAAATGCCAATATCTCTGTTCACACCAAAAACCAGAGATTTCTAAATTCTTTACCTAGACATCGATTTGGCAACTATTTTCAGCTTCAACTGACATTTTGCTCTCATATATATAGACAAATTGTATGTCGTGACTCGCAGCTTGCTTACCGTTAGCTGACCCATACAAATCATTTTTCTTTCTGCATTTATAATGATGCACGTGGCACTTTTGTACTCCCTACAAAATGACCCATGTTTTTCTTTCATGCATGTGATGCCCCTTCTCGCCATTGCAGAGAGACTTTCTCATCCATCAATGGACATGAACACTTTCAGATATTTGTTTTTTTCATGTCTATTTATGTGTTTTTTCTTATTTAGTCTTATCGACTTTTCTGTTCCAGAGATAACCAATATGCAATGTACTTTTTGCGAATGTGTCGCTTTCTTTTATTTTCTTTAGTGTACAGTTATATCAATACGGAATCATGCTAGGCCATGTTAAGTTACTGTCTTTTCTTACTTCATAAATGGTAAAACCGTAGAAAACGATGTTCTTCAACATTTTGGTCGAGCCAACAGAAATAATCTGAACGAACTATTGCCACATCGAGATGATCTGGACAATGCTATATCCATTGTGTCTGACTCACTATATGTTACCCGAGATAATATTGTAGATTATCTAAAAGCGCATATTCATACCTTTTCAGTGCTAAATCTAAATATTCAAAGCATAAACGCCAAATTTGACGAATTTAAATCACTTATTGATGATCTTGCTCTACAGAATTTTTACTTTAGTGCCATATGTCTCCAAGAAACTTGGCTGGGAGAAAACTCAGTTGATTCCTCATTATTTGAAATTGAAAACTATACGTCCATCCCCTTTAACGCTACATGTAGTTCCCATGGTGGTCTTTTGTTATACCTACACAAAAATTTTCAGTACAATACACGAGACTTTTATTGACTTAAGGATTATTGGGAAGGCCAATTTTTAGATATTTTTGGAAACGGTTGGACAGAAACGATTACTTTCTGGAACATTTATCGACCATCAAGGGGCCGAAATGATACCATTCAGTTATTTATAGATGATTCGTCTGGAATCATTGACGTAATTTCAAAAGTGTCATCCGACAAAATCATTGTCTGTGATTTTAATATTGATTTACTAAATTCAACAAGACAAAATGCACCAAACTCGGTTGTCTGATAGACGCGCAACATTGATAGATCATTTTTTGTAGCTTATCAAACAGCAATACTAATTGTCTTTCTGGTATTATCTTCACTGAAGTTTCCGATCACTTACCCTCATTCACTTGTATAGATCAAACATTAATAAAGCAAGACTCCCATAAATTTGTCAAGATAGTCACAAAAGACAGTGCATCAATACGAAATTTCAATGACGAAATAATCAATACAGACATGATGCAAAGTTTGATATCCGACCCAAATCATGACCCAAATATTAATTATGACAAATTAGAAGAAAATGTTGTGTGAAACAAAGGAGAAACACACCCCACCCCCCCGTAAAGACCGAGCAGTTTAACAATTACAAACATAAACAATCTCCTTGGATAACCCTTGGTATATTAAGACCTATAAAATTTAGTGATGTTTTATTTAAAAAAAACTAAAATCTATCCCATTTGATTCTGTTGAATACGATAATTCTAAACACAATCTTCAAGTTTACACCAAAATCTTAAAATACAATATATTTCAACTGAAGAAAGACTACTTTCACAAATTGGAAACCTTCAAAAATGATATGAGGAAAACATGGGACACAATCAGATCCGTTCTTAACTCAAATAAAAAGACTTTCGCCTATTCTTTCTAGTTGAGAATCATAAACTTACAAATAAAGATAAAATAGCTGAACGTTTCAACACTTTTTTCACAAATATTGGTCCAAACGTAGCCAACAAAATAAACACGTCGGGCTTACCTTCTTTTACATCTTACCTTCCAAACCATACAGATGATGTATTTTCCTTCAGAGAGATCAATTCCAATGATGTTACATTTTTTTGAGAAACTTTAAATCTAAAACCAGCACTAGTCACGATGATATATCGATGAAACTTCTCAAAGGCATAATTCCTTCTCTTTCTGAACCTCTTAGCTTGATAATCAATCAATCTTTAATGACAGGAGTTTTTCCTGACAACTTTAAGATTGCGAAAGTACTACCACTTTTCAAAAAGGGAAATAGTGCTCAATTAGACAACTACAGACCCATTTCACTCCTTCCTGCTATGTCCAAAGTATTTGAAAAAGTAGTTTATAAGCAACTTTATGATTATTTTTTGTCCAATCAACATTTTTACAAAAGCCAACACGGTTTTAGAACTGGTCATTCACTGAAATAGCAGCTCTTGCATTTGTCGATACACTTCTCAGCCTTCTTGATTCTGGAAAAATACCTATTAGCATTTACTTAGATCTATCCAAGGCCTTTGATACATTAAATCACGATGTTCTTCTGCATAAACTGAAACATTATGGTATTAACGACATTCCTTTACAATGGTTCAAAAGTTATCTTACTAGCAGGTTTCAGTATGTCTCTTTTAATAATGTATGTTCAGGCCTTCTTCCATTTCAAACTTCTTTTTATGATATACACAAATGATATGCACCTTGCTTCATCAAAATTTGATTCTATTCTCTATGCAGATGACACACCGTCGGTAAATCCTTTCTGTTCTTTTAACTATTGATTAGCACCAATACACATAGTAACTTGTCAGAAAACGTCAATAAGGAATTACAGAAAGTGTATGACTGGCTAGCTTTAACAAAATATCTTTGAATATAGCAAAAACGAAGTATATGATATTCCATTTCCCTCAGCGAAAAATAAATGAAATTTTAGATTTAAAAATTAACGATACCTCAATTTTAAAAAAATCCGAATTAGACTTTTTAGGTTTACGCATTCACGAGACTTTAAATTGGCAACCACACATCAACAAAATTGGCAATAAACTTTCGAAATTGATAGGTATTTTCAGAAAACTGAATAAGTATTTACCTCTAAACACCCTCTTACTTATGTATAATTCACTTTTTTTTACCCCATCTTAATTATGCCAACATTCTCATGGGACAGCATTTTCAAGTTACGAAATCTATTGTTCAGCTGATTTGTCTTACAAGATATAACACCGATACAGATCCGCTTTTTAAAACACTGAACATTCTCAAAGTCGAAGATTTATTCAAACTTAAAGCTCTGAAATTTTATTTTCTACCTTCAGAACAATTTGCCTGCATATTTCAATGATATTTTTGCACAGACACCTGGAAATCACCCATATCAAACCAGAAACAAAGGGTCCATGCAACTACTTGTCCCAAAAAGAAATAGAACCCGTAAATGTAACAGATTTTTAATTCCTTCACTCCTTAAAAATGCATCAACTTGCATTTAAGACAAATTCCATACTCATTCTCTATCTGTTTTTTGAAAATATGCTGAAATTCATTTTATTAGTAAATAACTTGAAACACGTACCATTCCAGATTGTTTTGTGTGCAACGACAAAAGGGCCTTGTCTTTTCGTTTCCATTTAACTGCTATTCCATTATGATCAATCTACTGCAAAAATAAATTGTTTTATGTTTATTCATATCCTAAGTGGCCCCAGTGATAGCTGACATCATGTCCTTAACTGGGATCATCCTGACATAACCTGTTTTTATATCATGTACCATTATCTCCCAATGGGACTGTTGTGTATGCATATTTGTACCTCACCTAAATGTATTTCTGTCAAATAAACCACTTTTGAGTTCTGAGTTCCAGTAATGTATGGTTGAATTGTTCAACAAGATTGTTACAGGTGGGATGATATATGGTTGTGCTTGTTTTTTTTTGCACATCCAGCAGTCTACAGAGTTCTCGGATGAGCTCTCCATCTACAGTTTTACCCTGATCTGTGTGGATCTCTACAGGGTCCCAAACCTAGTGATGAAATCATAGACAAGCTTCCTAGCAAAAGAAACAGCAATCTGGCCCTCCAATGGATATGCCTCAACCCACTTCATGTCCACAAAAGCCAGGCATGTGGGACCTTAGCTTCAGGCACCTGTGGCCCGACGTGGTCAGTCACACCCCTCCTACTAGCTCTGCTGGAAGCAGACCTGTCCCCAAGACCCACAGGGGGCTCCTTACCATCACTACCTTTAGACAAACTTCCTTATCATAAGTCCTCCTCTCTGTCAAGACTTTGTATGTCTGGTCTGACCAGGGATACTCTTTGCCCTGAAAGAGCGGGAATCACAGTCCCCACAAATTCCTCCTATACTCTGACTTTCTTCATCTGTCCTTGTGAATGGCTGGTCTCTGACCCCTTGAAAATAACCAGGCATGGCCCCATCCTTTCTCATAGAACCAATGGGCAGTGCCCAAGATGCAATGCCTGTGACAGGGTGTACCTGTGGTAATGCCTGCCCAAGCTGTTCCCCCGAAATATTTTTGGGGCAGGACTAGACCTGTAGGGGTCCTAAAAGGGACTCAAACCTGCCTCAGTATCCCTATCTCTAGCACTTTTCGTGTCCTCCCACCTAGTCCTCTTAGGCTTGACACCATCCCAAGGTGTGGGGTTTTACAGAGAACTGCACAGTCTGAGGGTGTGTCTGTTTCACTGGAGTCTGGGACTGCTTTACTGATATGACTGTCTTTCCATTGTCCCCCCCCCCCCGAAACAGACTAAAGTAACCTATATGACCACCTAACCTCCCTGTTGTATCTTCAAACTGGGGTCTGGGAGGAAACTGACTGAAGTCACCTCAAGGTCCACCCAACCTTCCTATCGTATACTGAAACTGGGGTTCGGAAGGAAACTGGCTCCTCAAGTCACCCGAAGGACCACTCGACCTTCCTCTGGAATCCAAAAACTGGGATCCCAGGGGAAACTGACTCCTCAAGTTACCTGAAGGACTTCCCAGCCTTCCTGTCCTATCCTCAAACTGGGATCCGGGAGGAACGGACTTCTCAAGTGACCGGAATAACCACCCGACCTTCCCGTCCTATCCAGAAACTGGGGTGTGGGAGGAAACTAACTCCTCCAGTCACCTGAAGGATCACCAGACCTCCCAGTCCAATCCTCAAACTGGAGTTTGGGAGGAAACAGACTCAAGTGACCTGAAGAGCCCCCAGCATTCCCATCCTATCCTCAAACTAGGGTCCAGGAGGAAATGGACTCAAGTCCCCCACACAACCATCTGACTTCCCCATCCAATCCTCAAACTGGAGTCCAGTAGGAAACTGACCCCCCAAGCACCTGAAGAATGACCAAACCTTCCCGTCTGCAAACAGGGATCCAGAAGGAAATTGACCCTTCAAGTCACCTGAAGAACCACCTGACCTCCCCGTCCAATCATCAAACTGAGGTCTGGGAGGAGACCTGCCTAGCCCATCAACATCCTGTATATATTGTGGCACTGACTGTATATATTGAGGCACTGATCTGGGCGAAATAGGTTCTGGTCCAGACTCCTCTTCTACTAGGGAGGGGGGCACAAAATTTTCCTTCCCCATATCCCATACCCGGTGGACATGCTGGAGGACTGGACATGTGTTCCCGAGCCAACCATTGGGCTGGGGATATAACAGATGAGTGTGGGAGATGGATGAAAGCTATTTTGAACACTTTTGGGTAATTTCTGTGTTGGCTACGTCTGAATTTATTTTACAACCGCATGTGATGCATGCTACTTTTAAATGCTCAACTGTACAAAGGTTGTTAACATCCAACTGTATCAACATGTGAAACATATTGCTTAACATTCTTACCTGATAAGCTGTGTTTCGAGAGTATATTAGCAAACAGCCCCATTTAAAATGATAAACAGGTTCCTCAAAACGGTTCTAAATATTACTGAAGGAATTTACTTTTTGGAAGTGTATGATTATGTTCATTACTTACTAGGGCTATGCAGTATGTTTATTTCTAAAAAAATGTTGTTTATACAAATTTTTATCTACGGTCTGAATTGATTGATAATAGCTTTTTTTTTGTTACATAAGGAATACTTAGAAATCAGCATCTGTTTGCCTTTAATGAAGATATTTTACTTTTTGAAATGTATTCACCAAAAGACTGAGATTCCTTTGAAACTCCAAAGTGTCTGCTTAACACTTTAACAACCAACTTGGTCGTCAGCAACTTGTTTTGAAGATTCACTTTGGTTGCATATGGTCTTCATCAATTTTAAACAAATTTGTGTTTGCTTTGTCAGGCAAATTGATAAAGCGTCCACGGGTCGCAGCTAAAAAATGATAGCTTTAAACGTACATGGGGGCAAAATGGTGTCTTATCATAAAAGGTCTTAAATAGTCCAAACCACAGACACTTTTATTAATGTGTCTAAAGCCAAAAGATTGAACATAATATATTCTTTTCTAAGTTGAAAATTTAAGTTTTATGTGTGGTATGTCTGTATTATATCAGTGCAAAAAAGACGAAAATGCCCGAAATCCATAAATTTCTTGCAAAATCAACATTTTCTGCTCAATTTCCATGACAGGGGTGTCAAAT
Organism: Hermodice carunculata; assembly: GCA_964020975.1. Classification (NCBI taxonomy): domain Eukaryota; kingdom Metazoa; phylum Annelida; class Polychaeta; order Eunicida; family Amphinomidae; genus Hermodice; species Hermodice carunculata. The sequence continues at coordinate 62,883,350 of OZ026622.1, read as the reverse complement.
TGTTATACACAAACACCTTAATAACTTGAGAGTATTATTTAGTTCTGTTGATAATTGTATATTAAAACCCCCTAATTTGTGTTGCAAATTAGTGCCAAAATGGCTTATGCATTTTGGAAACAACGAAGATATATGATTGTTCTTAAAAAAAGAACTTACATGGTTAATGTGACCATTTCGTTGATTCGCAATTTGGCTTTAATAAAAGTTTTTTTGACAGCTGTACAAAATTTTCAGATCACATCGGTCATTTTGTAATAGTTTGCTTGGCCATGAATACCCTGAAGTAGATCAATGCAGCAGAGACACATGGTATCTGAACGGATAAAAGGTTCCGAGATGCATCTTCAATCAGTACAGACATCAGTAGACGGATATGTACCTGGGTATTATGTGCCACCACATACATTAAAAACAGTTTCTTAATGTAAACATAATATTGCTGAATCAGTTTCCTACCTTGAGGATTTCACAGGGAAGGTGCTTATATTTTACTGCCCCATGTGTTTAACCTTGTAGTAGAAAACAGCAGCGTTATATGAAAATTAAAATACCTGTCAGTACCAACGACACAATAGTACCTTTTGTGTTGTTTAACAGCTATTCCAATACCAACTATGACACGTAAAGCTACCCGTATTACTAAAGTTACCGTATTTTCCGAATATATTGAAATTACAAATGGTAAACTTTTTTTTTATGTTTAAACGACCAGAGACGTGGTAAGGTTATGTCAGGAACGGCAAGTTCAGATTCGTCTTGGAGTGTTATCTATGAATGAGAAATCAAATCCCTCTTGTGCATCAGCCTTATTTTAATACCAATCAAGCCTAGGTGTAGCTCGGTGCCAAGCAAATTTCATGCTGGCACATGAAATTAAATCTTGTACGATTACAGAGGGCGGGGGGGGGGGGGGAGGGGACAAGTTTTAGGACATAGAAATATTCCTTTCCTCGCGAAAACATGTACAATCCAAATACGTATTATTTGCTTTGATGTCAGTTTTGCATTATTCGATTACTATATATGTTCTTGAGATGTTCTGTCTGCAATTCTATTTTTCACAGAGACTTTAAATCTATGTCACTTTTCTGAAGATATTACACTTCTCTGCCCAGTTAATTTGCTGTATGCACACAATATCACAAATTGTCGTGGTATTTAAATGTTTTATTTATGTCTTTTTGTTCAGAACCACTTCCTAGTAGTCATTACCCTATTCAGCAGTCCGAACTCTTTACTCTCCATAAGCTTACCTGTCAATGTCTAACCTATATACATATGTAAGTACTATTGTCCATATTGCACACGTTCCTCTGTAGAATTTTGACGTGGGCTGTATTAGCCCAATTAAATGAAAGGGTCTTCAGCGGGTAACTGCTCAGAACATGTTTCGGAGTATATATCCATGCATGTCTTTCTGAGTAGCGGCTCCTTGTTTTAGCTAAATATTCAGCAAAGACAACCAACACAATAATGAATAAATATGAACGTAGCAAATGATGAATTAGATAAATACGTGAAGTTTTGCTTATAAATGCAGAGGTTCATTATGAATGAAGAGTACCTGTCAAACCAAAACATAATTACTAAATTCCTATGGTACAAGTTCAGATACAAACAATTTGACTTACCCCTGGACCAGTATGTGCCCTTTCTAGCTGGATAGCTCATCTTATTTGAACCACCTGCCAGTGTATAACTGAAGTAGAAACAAACGAGGGCATTATATTCACTCCCAGTGATTGTAAAATAAACAGTTGCAGCCAGACCACATGTGATTCGAAACTTGCCTGAATGGGTACCACAAATTAGAATGTTGATGTTTAGGATTGTTAGAAATGACATCTGAAAACCAAAACGTTATATTTCATTTTTGAATAATGTTTTTTTTAGCTCCGAAAGTGCACCACATTTGCTACATGAGAGCGCGGGAATTTTCTCGCTGGCTAAGGCGAATGTGTTATAAACCAGAGTGCCTTCAGTTACCCGAGAGTCATGGCAGACACAGCAGAGCATAGTGATTCCAGACAGAGTGTAAATTGAGTTTTTCATGTGCGTTGTCTGATGAGGATCAAGCGGAAGTATTAACAAGAAGAGGGCTGTGTGAACAGCCGATGCTCAGCTGACATAGACATTCATCACACTTGCAGCTCTGTGAACTTGGGATAGGATCAAGGTCACCTATGTACTGAGTAAGTCTGACCTTTATACAAGAACACTAACATGTGCAACACCAAGGTCCCAGTTCAAGTAGTTCTCAAGTTATAGTGAAGATTAAAATTCATGTATGTTGCACTGTGACCCCAGAAACGAGATCAAGGTCACTCATGTGTTGTCTAATCATGACCTTCATAGAGAAACATTAACATGTGTAACATCAAGGTACTAACTCAAAAAAGGATCTCAAGTTATCAAGTGAACAGTAAATTTCGTGTCAGTTGTCATGTGACCTTGGGAATGAGGTCAAGGTCAAAACATCACTGGACCATGACCATTTGCACATAATAGGCAGCCACTTATAAAAGGTACACCCCTACCAGGTTTGGCACAAATCTGGCCAAAATTATTCAATTTATAGCCATTATAAGAAATTTCCATTTGAAACTTTCCTATTACAACTTTTTTTACACGATTTTAGAAAAAAAATCATTAAAAAATCCAAAAAGCACAGGAGTGTGACCATTTCAACAAACCTGGTAGAAAACCACCCAAGGTACATTGCCACCAAGTTTGAAGTCAATCTGAAAGACGTTTTTGGAGAAGCAGTCGAGAATGTGAATTAGTTTTAGAATGTCCATTGACTTGCATGGTAATCAATAGGGAAGCTGCATTGGTCGATAAGTACCCGAATTGAAAAAATCGTTAAAAATTAGAAATCCACAGCAGTGCCACCTGTTGAACAACTTTGTTTGACCCTTCCCCAAGGAACAAAACCACCAAGTTTCAGCTTTATCTGACTGACGGTTCTGGAGAAGAAGTCAAAAATCGCAACAACAAAAAACCCCACACAAAATCCGAAAAAAATTTCAGCGCCACCTGATGAACAAATTCAGGACATGGCGTCCCCAGAAGTGTTCCTGTGCGATATCAAAGCAATTGCGTGACCGGTTGTGGAAAAGATTTTTTAAGATTTGCCCTAAAAAAAGAAAAAATCCAAAAATCACTGGAGTGTGACCATTTGAACAAACCTGGTAGAAACGCACCCACGGTACATTACCACCAAGTTTGAAGTCAATCTGAAAGACAGTTTTGGAGAAGAGGTTGAAAATGTGAATTAATATTAGAATACCCATAGACTTGCATAGTAATCAATAGGAAAGCTGCATTGATCGATAAGTACCCAAATTGAAAAAAAAAAAAAATCATTCAAATTGAGGAATCCACAGCAGTGGTACTTGTTGAACTACATTGTTTGGCACTTCCACAAGGAACATATCCACCAAGTTTCAGCTTACTCTGAGTGACGGTTCTGGAGAAGTCGAAAATAAAAAACACACAAAAAATCATTTAAAAAAAAATAGAAAAAAAATTGCAGCGCCACCTGGTGAACAAATTTATAACCAGGTTGCTGGTTTTGGATAAGTCAAAAATGTGAATTGTGGACCAAGGAGGGATGGACGACGGACGGACGAGGGATGGCTAGTCATAACATAAGCTCAGCTGAATGACACGTCAGCTGAGCTTAAAACTGTGGCAACAGAAGAAAAGATCATTCAGCTTGACAGACATGAGCGAGATGCCCAGAACTCTCCCGTCACTACTAGTAGTGCAGAAAGGGCAGCCATGGAATAGCCAGACGATCCCACAGCTGTCAACTCTCTCGTTTTCACTTGGATTCTACCATTTTGGGGACTCAAAAAGTTCTTAAAATGACAGGGAATTTGAGGCAAAATTGACTATTTCCTTTAATTTCATACACTTTTGTACAATAACCTCATAGTCATACGTTTTTGGGGGTTGACTCCTATGCGATCCCAACTTGCCATCTGGACAATGATAATTTGTCGCAAAAGATATATTTCCTATCCAAAATTCTTGGACTTCACGTTAAAAAAAACAAGCATGCATACAGTAAATTTGAATTTAAGTCAAGATGGGTCAGGTTTTGTAGTGTTTCTAATTTTAGCATTCACGGAAACAGCTACAGCCTGATGCCTACGGTATGTAAAAGTCTGTATAAACATTTATTTTCCCGTCCCATCTGCATGGTCTTGGGATGAGTATATATAATGGGGTTTGGTGCAGCACTTATGCTTCACTAAACCAATTTGTACGGGGCTGGATCGTGGCGGTCCTGTCAATCAGTTTGGCACTGCAGTGTGCCTTGCACAACAAGCAGGCCACACCCTCTGATAGTCAAAAATCGACCAATCAATTAACATCATTAGGGCGTGCGCAGTAATAGGAAATATACAACTTATACTCATTGCATCATAGGATGCGTTAGTTTGCTTAGTTCATTCGAAGCATTCAGACAACTTTCTCAAGCTAACTCTCGTACACAGAGGTCGTTTATTTCATTTATTCGGAGATCAGTTATTTCACCTAAGGCCTAGCCTAACTGCAAGTTGAGCATACTTTCAACCTCGCAAGTTGGGTCTGCACTATGCCTAGAAAGAGGAAGTTGAATACTGGCCCTTATTATTTTGCTTGTAAGAACTTACTGCTGTGCTACTTTCTCTTGCAGGTACCATGGTATGGTTCTTGGGCATGTCTCTGATCCGTTGCCTTAGGGACTGGGTGGTGAGGACCCGGGCCCAGTGTGACTTTCGGCCAGTGTGGCAGGGTATTGGAGGTGCCACAGTTGACAGAATAGAAACAGCCATTCACCAAATGCTGCAGTCCTACAGCCATCCCCAAGTACTTGTACTTCATGTTGGAGGCAATGACTTAGCCCGTCTTACAGCGGGCAAGTTGCGCCTTAAACTTGTGAAGCTCTTAAGCGAGATCCAGGCATGTTTGCCAGACTGTCTCATTCTTTGGTCCGACATCCTGCCCAGATTGTCTTACCGGGAGGCAGAGAATGACAATAAGGTGGATAAGGCCAGAAAAACAGTCAATCGCTACATCACAAATTTTTGTGTCAATCATGGGATGGCTGTAATAGCTTTGGTCCAAATTAGCTAGTACTGTGAGCTACCACTGCAATGCAGCGATCGCACCCCAGCTCTCTACTTGGCAACTGGCCTTTCTCCTTTGCTGGGTAGGTCACTCGATCCTCGGCCATCTCACACGGTCCTGCCATCGGTTTGTTGTGCATTGTTTTTCTGCAATCATCCAGTTGTTATACGGAAATAACGTGGGCACTGTGTGTTCTGGTGTCAGACTTTTACCCCAAACAAAATGTCTTGAATAAATTCTGCCAAATTTGCCTGGTGGTTCATAATCTTCTGGTCTTTTCACCATATTCAACCACTCCCATTGTTTCTGTGTTTCTTTGAAGGAAAACCGTGGAAAGCTGCCCCTTGCATCCAGGGTATTAATCCAATTTACCCAGTTGTCTTGTATCTGGCTTACAGTCAGGAATTTTGCAATTGTAGACTGTCATTGTAGCTTGTAAATACTTCCGCCGTACATTGGAAAGTAACGATCAACTTTGCGATGTTATTTCCCTGTAATTTATCTATAGTGCAATATGGCTGCTATATTGAAGCGACCTAACCTACCGCAAGGTGCACCGGGAAATGACCATGGCGCTTTAGCGGCTACTGACGGTACTAGCTAATTTGGACCTTAGGTATTCAACATCAAATTTCAAAACAGGACAGGGCTTTCTATTGTGATGAGGTTCACCTGTCACCAAAAGGGAACCAGGGCTTTTTCTGGCAGTTCAACAAAGCTATCCCACTATTCCTGACAACAACAGATATCATATTCAAAAGACAATAAATACCTTTAATATAAGCTCACCTTAGGTACATGAAATCAGGGGCTGTAATATCAGATCATGACACTGAACTCTCTAAATGATTATTACATATATAAGCTGCCAGTGTACAGCAATTCTAATATGGACTGGCCAAAGACTTACATACTTCATGTTTGTTGGACCTGCGCAGATATTTCAATTATGCTTATCTAGGACTGTTAAAGAAATGATTTGTTGGATTCAGCTAACATATGTCCTCATAAACATGATTATACTTCGTAATGAATTAACATGTACAGATCTGTAGCAGAGGTCACAATAGCAAGTGAAGTATGCTTGCTCGCACTTGGTGTGGAATCCTCATAGTCATGGGCATCATTGAGATGTTACTGTGCGCCACATGGCAATGTGGGAATGTGGCTTGCAATCATGCTGGTGGGAAATGTAGAGCAATTACAGTGAAAAATTTATGCTACTTTCAAGAACCTGCTTATCGCGTTTGTTGATATTGTGGTATAGATTTTTGTGTACTCATTTTAAGGTGTTCTGTAGCACTGCCTTTAGTGCTAGTCTTCTGCTTCTCATGCTGATTGGCTTGTCTCATTGGTAGGGGACAGTTACAGTGCTCTTTTCCAAATTTACATGTGTTTGTATGGAAGTGCAGCCCTTTCATACCAGTCCTCTGCTCCTCACGCTGACTGGCTTGTCCCATTGGTAGGGGAAAAATGCTGTGCTCCGTTTGGACAAGACACATGTGGTTACATCTTTATAGTCAGCTCAGCAGGCCACCAGTCCAGTGATTGTAAGACTACAAATATCACTGAAATGTAAATACCTTTATCAATGATACATGTGTACAGTGATTATTGATACATGTTTATAATGTTGCTCTATAATGATTACAAGTTTGAAGGCTTCAAATAAATCACGGCATTATTCCAATCAGTTCTTGTGTCACGAGTTATGGCTGTACATGTTCGTATTTATGAATGGCTTTTAATATCAAAACCCCTACTTGGCAGTAACCTCGCGACCCTTGGAGGGCAGTGATTTACGTTTCTGTGTACAGTAAAACCTCCACTACCGCACACCTCTGAGTAGTGAACACCTCTCACTTCTGAACACGTTTTTTAAGTCCCAAATGTTTACATGTTATTAAATAGGCACCTACAGGTTCCTGGATGTTCATAACCTCTTACTACTGAACACCACTCACTTCTGAACACCGAACACCTTTTTTCAGTCCCAAAGCCACAAATGAACCTCCCATTACCGAACATGTGTTTTCTCTGTGACCCATACCCAGGCCCAAGGTCAGTTGCTGGTTGTTTGTCACTAAGGATGAAAGCTGGCATATTGCATGCATATGCTGGGCCAACACAGAAAAGCTGATAAGACATGTCTTTGTTATGCTCTGCTTCCCACCCAGTCTCTGTGGTTAACAGAGCACACCTTGGTTGGTACAATTTATCAGGATTATTGTCTTATCTTCTGTGAATGAATGCCTTAGCTCAGAACTGACTTTGGTTGGTATATCTGCTGACAAATCAGCCATCAAAACCAACAGCCCATTGAGTAAGCTAAGCAGGCTATTGAGAACCCTGAATGCTGGAATTGTCTCCAAATACAGTGGAAACTATATTGTATTCATAGCATTTTGGTGTGATATTCCACCTTGCTCTTGAGTGTATGTGATCTTACCAACAGTTACACATTATCTTAATAAGTTGACATGTTTGAGTGAAACTGGTTGTGCCTGAAACAATTTGATATTTTGACAGCATGAAGTGGGACAGTACAGAAGTAATTTGTGTTATTAGCAGACATCATATGCATGTAGTGTCATTTGTGTGAAAAATGAATGGATAGTTTCACTGAAATAGCTATACACACGTATAATATGTCAAGTTTGTAACCCAGCAACTGAACACCCCAACCTCCGACTACTGAACACCTCTTACTACCGAACACTTTTACTCAGTCCCCAGGGCGTTCGGTAGTGAGAGGTTGCACCGTACATCGGTCATCAGTACGTGTGATCCTGTATTTTCAGATCATTTCCATTATGTAACCCTGGTAAATATTTTCCTCTGGTTAACTTATTTTCTGGGTTCATATTAATGATAAAGGTATAATGAGATGATTTTTTGTTTACACCTGGTTATCGGGAGCTGGCCCGGAAAGGGGGGGGGGGACTCCCATGTAGGATTGCACTGGGTATATGCCGCGGGAAAGGCCGTGTTTTCTTTACTCCCAGGATTAGAAAAGCCACCCAAAATAGACACAGCTGGATTAAGATAGGGGTGACAATTCCTAAGTAGGGCCTAAGAAAGGGGGTTATTGTTTATACACCTTTCACTATCGCCCCATTTATATGTTTTTGATACATAAATTGGAATGTTGGTCTACAAAATGCACCAGGATGCACCAATGGAGCACTCCTTTAAACACATTACAGGATTTAAAAAGTGTACCTTTTTAAAACTGGTGTAAGATTAAAATAGGGTATTGTATAAACATGTCTGAGGCACACCCCCACCCTGATGTTGAATATGTGCCCCCCCCCCCCCGGAACTGGCACAGTGGCACATGACTGAAAGAGATCAAATGCCCAGGTGCCCATTGGTCTTAGCAGCTACGCAGAGGAGGCGTCAAAATGTCAGCTATCCAAGCAAGTGTTGTAGGATTAAACATCTCGCAATATAGCTGGTCACTGTAACGTGTGTTCAATTACTATTGTATATTATATACAGTAGTAGTTGGACATACACAGGAAAGTGGACAACTAACTCAGCCCTGTATTAGACTGTTCAACCCTAGACATGGGTATGGAACTAGATCGGTCCTTGTTATGTTTTGTTTCTCCAAGAAATCTTTATTTCTTTTTTCTTTACGACCAAATTTGCCCCGGAGTATGTCGCGGACAGATTAACCCGAAAACCACCAAAATTGCTATGGTGACGGACCTACCAGTGAAATGGTGCACCTGGTTTGGAATGGTCATGATTACTGTATATACAGCACGGTATATGCCACGGCAGCCGATGAACTTTCTGCATGTTGAGCAAATTTATTCGGCATCCCTTATAATCTGAATTCCAACACTCAATTTCATCATAGCAGTCTCTGCAGTGGCCTAAGAAAGCTACTATTTCTAAGGACTACACGAAATGCCTTCTGCGTCGCCAGCCATCAGAAACTGTTGATATACATTATCTGGCTTCTTTCCAGCAGATTCCCATATAATCGAGCCTACCTTGACCATGCACGGACATGTGTGTGTGTTCAAAGGTGAAATAAAGTGCATATCAGCAATGAATTTATTGACCTATATATATATATATATATATATATATATATATATATATATATATATATATATATATATATATATATATATGTGTGTGTGTGTATATATATACATATATATATAGATACACACACACATATATATGTATATATATATATATATATATATATATGTGTGTGTGTGTGTTCAAAGATGAAAGAAGTTCATATCAGCTAGAATTTATTGACCACGTCTCACGTGATTAATTTGTTCATGTTCTATATACAAATTATATTTCATTCATGTTTTATAAGCAAAATCAACATTCTCTATAGGCTATTATCACAAAGTTTTGGTGATTGCATTATGATTTGAGTATTGAAATGTGACGAACGTATAAAGGATTTGTGGAAATGGGTAGCATTGAAACGAGTTTCATTGAAAACTGGTGTATGACACTGTAACTGATCTGATCAATAAATTCGATCTATTTTGGTATACATGGAAGAGAGATATGTTCGTACTTTAGGTCCAAAACCTGTCAATAAATATATCCATAGGAATCAACAATCGACATCAAATTGTGCTTTGAATAAGATACTTGACTGATTTTATAATTTTCTGAGTAATACGACATAGTCACAGTTGAAAGAGTTAGCGGGAGTATTTATATTTGCTCATATTGCAATACCATTGTTTTTATGTCCATCTTTATCAAGTCAAATTCTTGCATAGGTTCTTGTGTCATTACAGACAGGCGGCATTAACAAGTTGTTTAGCTATATAAAAGAAGAAACAGCAACGTATTTCAGACGGAATTAGCAGCGTGTTATACAAGGCAAGTTTCCTGTCATTGCCTGCATTGTTTCCTTTCAAATTTTGATTTTCAGTGTGTTATGCAGAGGTTTGAGCTGCCATAGGTGTTCTTAACAAAATGTGGCATAAAAGGATGCTTAGGAAAATGATCAACACAACCTGTCAAGTGTAAAATCGAGTTGATTCCCCGTAGCTGCTCGTGGATTCTCCGTAGCATCTGATGGATTCTCCGTTACAATTTTGGTAGCTAAACAATTGTTCACAGAGCACTATGGGCAATGTGCTCAGTAATCGCTTTGATGTACGTGTGTCAAGTCCTGCCTTTCTGTGGATAGGGCTGGTGACACAAACGTGGCGTTCGGCGGTTTGGAGATCTCGCGGACAATGACCCTCTCAACACCAAACTCCTGCAATAGGATATCTACCATATTGGTGAGACGGTTGCTCACTGTCAGTTGCAAAAAGTGAGGCCAACAAACCTTGTTACTGCCACTCTTATCCACGGCGATCTGTGGCCGAAACCCCCTAACAATGGAACTGGCCGGAAGGATAGATTGCTACAAAATCCCATCGGCGGTACCGCTACTCAAAGCCTCGTTCGTGACTTGACATTGTTTAACGCCTAGATCATACCTGTTAGCCTTAGCACAATAATCCTCAAAATCTGCCACAAAAGTATGACCCAGTATGAGAATCCGTGGAAGGTCGGCCCCAATGTAAGCCGTTGTGCCAGAGAACTTGGAAGACAGAGATAACTACCAAAGTTACACTAAATGCCTTATAAACACTGTTGTGAATTGAATAATGAATAGGCCAAATGACCTACCAGAATGGTCAACAAACCCACAAGACACATAAAAAGGTCCAAGGTGCGCCGAAAAATTTTGAAGAAACCATTTTCCGTTGATGCAACGATCAAATCACGAGAGCATGTCCGTTCGCATTGACTGCAAACTAGAAAAGAAATAGTTTTGAAAACGGGACGCAAAGGGTTTAGCCAATCAGGAACAAGAAGCGCGCCCTTTAAGTAAATAGAATATATTTATTGCATTCAAGCATGCACAGACTGATACTTATAAATCAGAATATGGTCGTATAGGTAATCATAAAATTGTTTATATGCAACTTTCTCAAAAAGTTTTGAGAAAACAGGTGTCAGGTAAAATAGATACATGTCTGTATTTCCGTCATAGTTCCTGTTCCCCTTTTTGAAAAGTCGGATAATCTTTGCTGTTTTCAGAGCCATGGGAACTTCTGACACTGTGAGAGATAAGTTTGTGAGGTAAGCGACGTCTTGATCTGGAGTATTTATATCTGACTCTGAGTTCATGGCGGTATCACAGCAGAGGTCTTCAAAGTATGTTTCAGTAAATATTGGCTGTGCATACTTAGTGCAAAACCATGGATCATCGCTGTTAGCCAGGTGGCGATATTCCTCAAAGGGGATCGATGCACACTTGACATGCCACCAGACATCGCAAACATCACAACACTGTCACTTTTTAAACCCCGTATCTTACTGGACTGCGACTGTTGGTGACCAATTGCGAACTGCATTCACCTGGGAGTTTCCAAATTGTCTTGAAATGTTTGCAGAAGTTCTCAATTTCCTTGCCTTAGTCGCAGGGCCGCGTTGTTGTGTCGCTAGGATTTTGAACATGTTAAAAAAATGTGCGACAAATTTTTTCTCAAAATAGTCACAGATTTGTCGCGGGTGTTTCCAACACATCTGGAACTCTCAATTTAGTTTCTGTGAGCTAGAAAGTGCGAGAAATGTGAGACAAATTTGTGAGGGTTTGGCGACCTATGAAACTAAATTGTGACTGACTGGAAACAAAAGGGAGAGTTTGAAATTCAGGGCGCCAAGCTAGTGTGAACTGGCATTGGGGGGCGCTAAAATTGCGAACAAATTGCATAACTGTTGCACAACAGTTACACGACAATCAGAAAACTGTTGCACAACAGTCGCAAATGTAAGATATTCGCAATTATGACATGCAAATGTCGTGCGAAATTCCACAAATTTCGCGCAAATTTCACCCGACCTTCATGCAAAATGTATGCGAATTCCTGGCGAATTTTGGCCTAGATTTCGGCAGGAGTCCGCGCGACATTCATGTAACATTCGTTAGACATATATGTACGCAAACTTGTCACAAGTACCAATTCAGTGTGATTTCCAAATGAAAATTGTCGCAAATTCGCGTATCTCCTCTCACAATTTTGTGTCTCCAACTACTCTCGAGCTGTCGCAGGCCAGTGAGATACGGCCTTTAGCAACGCAGTGTTGAAAGTGAACAAAATGGAGTCGAAACGGCTGCTGCAAGCACGCCAAACCAAGCAGGTTTTTGACAAAAATATAGGATTTAACGCTCTATGGGAAAGAAAATCCAATTGTCCATGTCATGGAGAATGGATTTAGACAACACTCGTTTCAAACGATTCACTGCTCGCCGAAGGCTCGTAGTGAACGGTTTTAAAACACGTGCTTTCCTAAATCTATTCCCATGACACGGCCGTGTATAATTCTATATTTCTCCCATAGAGCGTTAAATCTTATGTTTTTGTTAAAAAAAAAAATTATGTGGTTTAGCGCTTGTGCAGCAGCCGTTTCGACTCCATTTTGTTCTTTCAAAATTGCGTTGCTAAGATAGGCCTACGCCCCTCACGAAAGAACTTCATGGTGCCCGATTGCACATGTCCAGATCAAGTGAGGATTACGGTGACTCTGGAGTCAAGCCCATGTCAAACAGGTGTGTTGGTTTGCACATGTCTGGGTTTTAACTGAAGCCCTACCGAATTTAACGCCAATATTCAACTCTGGGTACAGCCTCGATTAAAAGCTAAAGTTATACTGGTTTTCCAGTGTGTGCATACATCACTTTACTGTAAGGTGGGGATATTACTGTACCATGGAAGATTATATTGATTAGTTGCATTAATTTTATTTGGTTGATTGTATGTTGCACAGAGACACAGGAACACTCAGCAAAACAATAGCTGGGTCCCATGATTTCATTCATATACATATCATATATATATATATATATATATATATATATATATATATATATATATATATATATATATATATATATATATATATATATATGTATATATATATACGTACACAGTAGAACTTCGGTACACCTCCATATACCGAACTCTACACTGAACACCATTTCTCGGTCCCAAATATACATTATATACATGTATATACTTCCAAAGTAAGCAAACCTCCCTATACCGATCACTTTTTCCGGTCCCAATGGTGCTTGGTACATTAGGGAGGTTTTACAATATGTATGTATGTATGTATGTATGTATGTATGTATGTATGTATGTATGTATGTATGTATGTATGTATGTATGTATATATATATATATATATATATATATATATATATATATTTGTGAGCGTTAGAGAAAAAGAGTTGTTTCCTGCATGGTAAGGCACCACGGAGCCCACTTGCCGAAGGCAAAGAGAGGAAAGAAACGAGCAGATGCCACGAAACTATATTTTCCAACAAATCCCACACCCATACATGCAATACATATATTAAAGTTACAAGATTCATTAGAATCTACTTCATTGATCTGTACCAATAAACAGTATGTACGATCACGATAAATGTTATGACACTTTTGCGCCCAAACACCTTCGGAAGCGGGATGAGCAATTTCTTGGTTAAGCAAACGGAGGCACTCGTGGATTCGAAATTTACATCTATGCTTACTGGTCAAGGGAGAAACAAAATCATTTTCTTATTTTCTCATTTATTTCACAATAACAAATTCCATGTAACAAAATAGCATAGGCAAAGGAAAATATACAAGAAAAAATATCCGCAATGTCTGCAATGACCGCAATTCTTTAAGAATGTTGATATATTTAACTAGTTGCATTTGAAAGTGACCTGAATTGATGGATGACTGCTTTTACTTTCTATGTTGGCTTTGGAGCGGCACGTCCACCAGTTGTCTGCGGAGATATTTTCTTCTCAGCAACTTCATCTCAACTTTTCTCATGCATTTTTAGCTGATTGCTAACCCTCATCTTTGCAGTGGCTTTGAAATTGTTGCTAATTCTTTTCTAGGCTTCGTCATTCTTCTGGACTTTATCCCTATCATTTTTTTTCGACATTATTTATCTACCTCCACTAATTTTAAAATTCGTTTCTCCAAATACGAAGTGAGACCTGTTTTGGTCTCTGTTTTACGTTTTTGTGTGTTCTAATAGCATGTCCTTCTTTTTGCCTTCACACACAACCATGCAGGGCAATGGGAAAAAATTGGATCGATTGGAATAAAGCTACATCACTATATAGAATCTATGGAAAATAGCATACACACTCAGGATACAGCAGTGTAACCTTGAGTCACCAGACCCTGACTCGATCTTGACAATTGCAAACCAATTTGACTCTGGGTCAATGGCTTCATAACCCAGAGTCACGTAACCCTAGATTATCAATTTTACTCTGGGTTACATGACTCGGACATGTGCAACCGGGCGTTATTCTTTTTTATTAGACGTCATCTGATTGGCTCACAAATAAAACAAAAACCAATAGGATTCTCTCTTTTATTTTATTTCGGTGGTAAAATCGTTCCACACATACACTAGGAACAATTGTGTTTCCACATGCCATGGGTAGGCCTAAGTGTGGCAGAAAATAATAAAACTACACGAGTGTGAGTGCCTGATCGTAAATTCTGCATGGCACGAGCGTAGACGTGGAGCACAAGGATACACAAGATGCAGCCCGCCGCAAGCGGGCCATCGAGTGTGTCCTTCCACTCCACGGGTACGAGAAAGAAAACTTCGTACAGCCACGATATTATTATTGGGCTCCCATTCATTTCCTTTGTGTTGGTCCATTCGATTGAAAATGGAAACAAATTTGTGGCATCGCGGCCCGTCCGTTTTGCATGGTACCTTGGTTAAGGTGGAATATCTGAAGCTGGCACCTTTGGATAACCTCTAATCACTTTTTCATGTTTTAGGATAGTCTGATACTCAAACTACATGCTCCCAAAAACTCAGATGTGTGAACATAAAATTTATATGAGATAATTGATCTCAAAACTTTTGTTTACAATGAAACGTTTATACAGTGCCAGGCAAATTGGTTTATATGCATGGGCATGATAATGAACCATGTCATTGTTTACACAGTCATTAGTCCATGACCCCTGGAAACCAATTGAGCTATTGACAAGGGTCACTCACAGGAAACCATTAGCCGTCGAGATAAGAATGGGTCAGTTCAGACTAATCACTACCATTGTTCTGATTACTTTGAAATTCTCTATTGATGTAAAAACAAATTAGCACAATCCACTTACTGGTCCCCAAATATGGAAAGCCGCATGTGAACCCACACCCAAACAAGCCAAGTGTGGTGTTCCCAAGTAAAAAAAAAGTCGAGATTTAAGCCACAAAATATACTTTTGTTTAATGACAACATCACAGAAGTAAAGCTATAAGTTTATTTCATACAATAATTAAAACACAGGACAGAAGAAATGAGTATGTGTCATATTACAGCCATAAATGCGTAAGAATTGGCAATTTTTTCTTTCCATGCGATTTTCTCGGAACTGTTTTTTGCTCAACCTCTGCAGTTTGTATCTCGCCTCACAAACGTACGAATTTCCCAATCACATTGAAATCAACAGACATTAAAAGAAAAATATCACACCAGGAACGGTTCCTAGGATTTTTTTCTGACAACCCCTTCCGTGACTTTTGGAGCAATTTATAGAAGGAAAATGAACAACCTGCCAGGACTAAATTAAAAATTTTATAACTTTTTACTTATGCTATTTCAGAACTAACCATTGAATTCGATCCTGGACATGGATATATATTTTAAATTTCTTCTGATTTCAACTGGAAAAAAATTTTTATGTGACTTCTGCGCGAAAAATGAGAAAATCCTACCAAGTCAGAAAGAATGCTATAAAATCTAAAAAAAATTCCAATCCTGCAAAAAAACTCTATGGATACAAATCTATGGATATGTAGTAATCAGAAAATATATAGGTTTAATGAACTTGTGAAAAAATTTAATGGGTAATTACGATCCAAAGTTGGCAGTCTCACTGCGCACTAGCTTCACAGCTTTCACCTTAAATGTATCTTTATCTCTGATCCGATATGCATTTCAAATACTGCTGGAGATATTTTGAAGTAAAATTCCAGTACTCTGGCAAAATTTTGTCACTCTACTTGCGTGAGATGCGCGTAATTATTCTTGTAGGCTACTTTAGCGGCGCACGGACATCCCAGAAGGAAGATTTAGTTCATACAAAACTAGACTACGTAAATGATGATAGGTCCGCTAAGCAAAAAATGAACTTTATGCGATTTTGTTTTTTGATTGAAACGGGTAGAAGCCACGCATTACACGTGCATGTACATGTGTATCGAGAGTACTAGATTGACATCAACAAATCCTCCGTTCAAGTTTGAGTACCTGAGGTATCTATGTCAGAGACTTATTGACAGGTCGTAAGGAGTGTTTGCTCGAAAAGTGGCGACTATAGGTACATTTTTTTCCGAGATCGTGTTAAAGCAAGTTTCAAAATATTACATACAAAAACAATTTCATGCATTACGTATGGATTTCATGCATGGATAAGAATGAATATTTTGTATAAAAATGAAATAACAAGCTGAAATATATTCAAATTGCGCAAATTTTGTTTTACTTATTCAGTGTATGGTAGAAACCCATGTAACTGAGGTACTGCAGTGAAACCTGTCTAACAAGGACACCACTGATTCCGAGATTTTTTTTTCTTTTCTAGAGAGGTGCCCCTATTGTCCAGGCATTGTACCTAAGGAGCTTATCAAGTACACATGAATATGTACCGATTGAAACAAACTTAGATAAACTCACATATTTGTCGAAATGACCACGAAAAGACACGAAAAACTTTCCAAGCACGACTCTTGAAATTGCAAAATAAATTGAGAAGAAAAGATGTTAAATGTCATTATACAAATATGACTGCAGCGGAATTTGTCTGTTTATTTGGTTTTGCAACTGTACTCAGTAGTCTTTAGTCGTGTCCCACTTAAGGTTGACATGTTTATCCAAGCATTGTAGATGAATCTGAAGGCACCATGAGGTCATTAGATCCTAAACAAGATTACACAGTATGCATATTAAGTTCCCGCCACAAAGCACGGGTTTGACGCATGGCGATCGGGGAGACGTGCGGGTCCCATCACTGTAACAGCCTGGCCATATGCTCATTTCTCACAAAATAAACGGGTTTTTTTTGTTTTTTGTTTGTTTGTTTGTTTTTTTGTTTTTTTTTTGTTTTTTGTTTTTAATTTTTTGAGAAATTTAAGTTCACAAAAGCCAAACTGGTATTCTTCTAGTACTTCCCAAGCCATATCTAGGAAAAAATTCCATATGCCTTTAATAAGTATTCTGTATTTCCAAAATATTAGTAATATCCCGCTTGTCCCCATAGGTACCGACCCGCATCTCGCCATATCTCACCAATCGAGGCTAGGCAGTCAGGTATGTAGTTGGGGCGGGAACTTAATATGCAAATGTTCTATTACGTGGCCTATGAATGAGTGGGCTTCTTTCAGTAGATAGGGAACTGTGTGCAAAAATGAATTTAACAAACTGATTTACGAAGTTGAAATGAAGAATGGATGTTATACGGAGCCTGGGTGTGGCAGATATGGAAAATAGACTCCATTATACACAATAGAGAGCGGTCCCCATTACAGAGGTATTGTTAATATGAAAATGACAAAATTTTTGGTTCTGGGAAAAACTGTCCCATTTAGGCAGGTGTCCCTATAGGGAGGTTTCACACACACACACACACACACACACACACACACACACACACACACACACACACACACACACACACACACACACACACACACGCACACACCCCCATATATATATATATATATATATATATATATATATATATATATATATATACATATAATATATATATAATATATATATATTTATATATACAAACAAAATTTCGAGATGGTGGGTTTTTGTCGTGTGCTTTGTTGTCATACACATATCCAATAAAATATGAGGCATCACAGCTTTGAATTTCCATGGAAAAAATAGACCATAAATGCATGCTTGTACTCACAACAATACAAATTCAAAGGGTCAAGTTCCGGTTTTGCTGTTTCTCTCTCGCCTGATCAATGACCAGTGATTATATTGGCGTATTCAGAACATTTTGTAAATTGTGATTTCTTGTGAATTTTGATGTGTTTTCAAACAGCTGAGAAAACTCATGTTGCAATTTGTTCCGAGTTTTCCCTTTTGTTCTAGATTCCCTGGTTTATATATCTCCTATTTCCAGTCTGTATTCACACAGTTGGTTCGTGTTCCTTGTCTCGTGCATTTAAAAATATGCTAAGCCGAAGATGAGTGATGTAAAGAGCAGATGAAGCCAGAAGAACAGGCATCAGTAAAATCAGAAGCAATGCCACCAGCACCCACAGATTATAGGCCGGGTTTAGTTGTAAACACACAACACTTATCATTGAAGCATTTTCTATGTACATCAAACAATTGTGAAAGATTGTAAATCGAAATATAGAGTTGTCATTAGGTTTTCGTTCGTTCTCGTATTCACGGAAACACGGCGTAAGGTCAAATATTGATGCCAATGAGCTAAAGAGTATGTTTTTGAATCTAAATGTGAGGAAAAATGGACATGGACATTTTTTTCTGCAGCAATAACTATTAACCTGATCATCATTGTCATTGACCACTATTGAATTTCTACTCGCAGAAGCTTCCGTAGTAGTATTCTTATGTTGAAGTTCAGTCGTAGCAAGAGGCTGTTCTTCATTTTGCGTTCTCTTTATTTGGATTTCTGTACTGTCTTCTGAAGAACTGTGTTCGCCGGAGTCAGCCTTGTTGTTTAGTTGTTGAGGGTTTTCGTGACTTGACCTAGTTAAATACCAGAGAACAAGAAAAATAGCCATGGCATGAAATAGTGGTGCAAGAAGAAACAGAAGGCCGTGAATGCATGCAAATGCCGCAAGAGCCAGAAATCTTGGCCATGCTGTACAAGCTCGTAACTTATATTGCCAGTAATAATCCCAAAACTCGAAGGCAATATTACACCACCTTTTGAGATTGATCTCATGGTAAAATGTTGTGGCGAGTGGAATTGATAATAAGGTCGCTACCAGACTGGCCAGTGTCACTGGTAGGTTGACTGGTCTGCCTAGTGTTCTGCGTTCGTGCAAAATGTAGCATTGAAGAACAAATTGAGGAGACGATTCAAATATGGCTGCCACACCAGTGATAATGTTCACCATATTAACGGTTTTTTCATACTTATCATCTCGCGTTAGGTCCTTATTACGGAACAACTTATAGAGTATACGAATGTATTTATAATGTGCAGTACAGCTAACAATGTCCAGAAACAAAGGTATAACCAGTAAAAGTCGAGTTCGTTTTCTGGCTTGCTGACGTTCCCCGCCAAATAGATTCATTGATCCAATTTGGAAATATTCTGTTAATTCCAGCCATGTATTTTCAAAAACTAATGTTGTCAGGGCCAGCACGAGAGCTGGCAGGTACATACAGACAATGGTCAAACCGAGCCACGCATAGTCATTTTTCTGTCCATGATCGATAACTAATAAAATACTGGACACAAATATAAACACCTCTTGTAGAAGTCCATATACTGCAAGGACAAGTTCCAGACAAACACTTGCTGTTGACCCCCTTTCTGGAGTTAGTTCCCTCATTTGCACCAATGGCAGGTCCAATATACCTCAATGTAATCCGATATATGATATCACTCCTGTTTCTGTCTTCTTTATCCGTGAATTTAAGCATACATTATTTGCAGGCAAGATGCGGTTAAAGCCTGTTAATGCAAAGCTTGCACATACAAAAGGAAGCAGGTACAAGGTACAATAACAACGACCCAGTAAAAGTGATAGTATCCAAGTCGGTCATGCAAACATTACTTCTTAAGGTAGCGGCCACATTTCGACTACATCGGCAATATGGTGACTCATCATAAAATGACTTTTTCCATTTTTAATGAAGTCCATTATCTAAACTTTGTGGTCACCAAAAATGACTTTAAAAAAATAAATATTTATATGAGAAAAATGAAGAAAAACATCACCAAGTTTGGTCTGTCAATTACACGTGCTTGGTCTGTTTGTTGATTTATGTTAATTGATCGCCAAGTTTAGATAGTACTTGGCCGCCGCCTATGGCCCTGACAACGCGGAAATACGGTCAACTGTGACTAATGAGACAATGGGGCATTACGTTTAAGCATTGGGACGTATTTTGTGTCACTGAATGATAAGAAGTGTCAAAGTCAGATCAAAAAATGAAAAATTCTACATGGATAATTATAGAGCATTTTAAATGGTTTTGTGTGTGTGTATGTATGTATGTATGTATGTATGTATGTATGTATGTATATATATATATATATATATATATATATATATATATATATATATATATATATATATATATATATATATATATATATATATATATATATATATATGTACTCCGTGACCGGAAAAGATGGTGGTGGCACCTATGGGTTGATAACGGGCGCCCAAAGGTCGGTGAAGTATACAAATGTTACAAAGGGATTAAAAAGTTGTTTAGGCGTAAGATTCGTCGACAGATAGACTGTGTACACCAAAATAGCTACAACAAACTGAATAACCTATATAACTCCAGAAAAATGACAGCTTTCTGAAATTGCATTAAAAAGAAACAAAGAAAGAGGATGAATTCTGTTTTACATGCACAGCAAATTGGTGATTTTTACAGAGATATAATGGGTAATGGTAAAATTTGCAATTTGTCACCAAGCCAATCGGCAATTTCACAAAGTGTTAACTCGTTATATCAGGAAAACATTGGTAAAAAGACGCCCGTAACTGTAACAGGTGACCACGTAAATGACATGATAAACTCTCTGAATAGGAATTGTGCTCCAGGTTACGACGGGGTCAGCACCGAACATTTCGTCTATGGAAAGTCGGATATACTGTGTAATATACTGGCTTCATTGTATTCTGTAATATTGTCTCAAACAGTTGTCCCCCTTGTTTTCCGTATCGGGATTATTGTACCTATTCTAAAGAAACAGACTTTGAGCCCAAATGAGGCCAGCAGTTATAGACCTATTACTTTGTCGTCTGTTCACTCCAAACTAGTGGAATTGTTTATGCTACCAGCAGACAAAGTGTCAAACACACAGTTTGGTTTCCGTAAAAGTCGCGGCACTGGCTTTTGTAATAGTTTTCTTAACGATATTAGTGCCTTCTCCAAATCCAAAGGAAGTGCTGTGTATACATGTAGTTTAGATGCGGAGAAGTGCTTTGACCGCATTTGGCATGACGGGCTGTTCCATAAACTTTGGGGTGTTTTACCAGTTGAGCACTGGCTATTTCTATATACCTGGTATAACTCTTTGTCCGCCATGGTGAGGTGGAACGGAGAATACAGTACTTCGTTTAGTATCACTACAGGCACGAGGCAGGGAAGTTTGCTCTCTCCTTTCCTGTTTAATATATTCTGAGATGACTTACTGGTTGAATTGTATAGGACAGATATTGGTGTGCGTGTCGGCACCTGTAAGTTTAACTCGTACGCTTATGCTGATGACATTACCTTGCTTAGCTCTACAGTAACTGGACTTCAGAGTCTGTTAGATATATGCTACCGTTACGCAGATCAGTGGCGATTCTCCTTTAACCGTGCTAAAACAAAATGTTTTATCTCTGGTCAGCATCCTTTTTCAACTAAACCAAGATGGTGGTTAGGTAAAAATGAGATAGAAACTGTAGATAAGCTTGAGAGCTTGGGTGCCCTGTTTACTAGTAATGGCTCTGGTGGTTGTCACGTGGACCGCCGTATCAATAGTTGTAGACGATCCTTCTATGGACTCGGAGAAGTTGGAATGGCCCACCCTGGGCTAGATTCCCAAACAAAGTGTCATCTCTGGAACACCATTTGTGCCCCTGCTCTTCTGTACGGCATGGAATGTGTTTATCTTGATCGTTCATCTATAAATAAAATGGAGTCTCTGCAGGGCTGTCTCCTTAAACAGTGTCTAGGGATTGGGAAGCGACATCACCATACGTGCTTAGTGAAGGCTCTAAATGTAAAGCCTGTCGAGTCTTTAATTAGAGAACGTGCCATATCACTGTTTAATAATATTTTTAAGGTTGACACATGTGTACGTGACTTGAATTTGTATTTGCTGTCAGAATATGTTTTAACTGGTTTAGCTGTACCAGGGACACTTTTAGATCACGTAACCCAAAGTGGGATCTCTCCAGTGTCTTTAGCGTTTGGAAGTCGGCCTAACTGCAAGCATTTTAACAGACAAGACGGCATAGTCGACTCTTTAAGATTTTTATTGCATCACGAAAATTTTATTGAACCGTATGGGGAAGAACACATGCTTGTATCAATGCTGACGAAAGATTTTAGTTTTACGGTGCATTTTGTTTGATCCTGTATTAACTTCTGTGTACTTTACTTGTATTGTCTTACTGTGATTATCTCGATGTATCATGTAGTTTTTTCCTCGAATTCGGGGGTTTTAATAAAATTATTATTAATTATTATTATTATTATTATTATTATTATTATTATTATTATTATATATATATATATATATATATATATATATATATATATATATATATATATATATATATATATATAACCACTTCTTGTTCGACGTTACCCTATTCAAACTCTATACACTCAATAAGCTAAACCCCCCCCCCTGCCTAACTTATATAAATATGGACTTATTATTGTATATATTGCTCACGCTCCTATGTAGAATTTTGACCTAGGCTGCATTAGCCCAAATATTTTAAAGAGTCTTCAGCGGGTAACTACTCAAAACATGTTTCAGAGCCTGTGCCGTATGGTAACATCCCTAGTAACGTTTGAATTATCGGCTACGTAGCAGCTATATCGGGACTTCATAGCGGCTGTATAAAAAGGTAAAAGCTAAAAAGAGGCTACGTAGCTAATAAACCACCTCTGCAAGCTTTCTTCAGCGTGATGTATCGGCTATATAGCAGCTCTGGCTCAATGTGTATATTAAACAGCTATATAGTAGCTCTGTGATCAATGGGTACATATAGCAGCTATGTTGCTACATGTACCCATTATTTTTGCACCATATACATGGGCATGTACATGTAGCAGTGACGAAACAGCCCGGACTTTGAAAGAAAATTTGTTAGCTATGTGTACATCTTGCAACAATATAGCAGGCCATTGTTATTTAATAATCTGTTTTTCCTGTCCCGACCAACTGTTAATTTTGTTTCTGACGCAACAGTAAAAAAGCAATTTTTAATTTCTATCTACCAACGTTTTAGGGTGTTTCACCAGAAAAAAAAGCAGCTACTGAAATGATCTAAATATAATCGTTTCCCATTATAATGATTGTGCATCGATGTATCGTTAAATACTTACTTGTAAGACGTGCTGAACATTTACATATTTGACAACAGAATGTTTGCCTTGACGCACGTACCTTGAGAGTTGTTTCATGTGATACAAACTTCGTTCATACATACTTTGGCTATTTGCCAAATTAACCAAGAAGATTGAAAGCTCATCTAAACAAATATACAAGAATAAATGATGTCATGAGGATACAATATGTTCTAGTTATTATTATTATTATTATTATTATTATTATTATTATTATTATTATTATTATTATTATTATTATTATTATTATTATTATTATTATTATTATTATTATTATTATTATTATTATTATACTTGCGCAGTTTAACTTACTCACCCCACCCCCAAAGAGTTCCAAAGAAGATGGTCTGACTCCATCACCACTGCTCTATACATCGCAAAACCATTTCTTGTCTGTCACATACCATATAAGCTCCTGGTCTGTTTTTTATGGAATTCCTGGGGCAAGAATTGTAGCAGCCCTCTCATCAATCTAACCCACAGTGCTGACTTCTTATCCACAAAGAGTGGTTCTGTACTTTGGTGCTGGTTAACATGTGTCAGGGTGATTTATTACTTCTGAGTGTTCTCCAACCATATGTCCAAAAGGCTATGTCCAGCACAATGTAAAAAGGTACATTTTCCTTTAAAACATGGTGCTTGACATGAGTGTCTCAGTGGGGGCAGACTGGGCAAGGATACAGCTTTTTCTTCTCAGGCCTGGTGGAATTTCTGACCAATAAGTCATCCTGGGATGAATCACTGCCAGTCTCATTCATTACCAACCACTTAATATCAAGGTCATAGTCTGAATCTATGATGCAATACGAATTATACACCAAATCTGAGCAGTACCCTGCAAAATTAATGTGTACAATATTTACACTAAAGTGCTTCCTGATTTCTTCCAGGGTTCCAGTAAACTGAACTGTAAATGTGGATGACAGGATAACGTCTTAACCATACATTACTTTGAACAGCAATAATGTATGTATAAAGGAAGTCTCACTTCTCTTCCAGTTATGGTAATCTGATTTTCTTGTTTCTCATCAGACAAGCTTACAAGAGGACTTGTGTTGGATTCTGTATCTTCTGACTCTGAGGAAGTGCTGTCACTTGAAAAACACTTCAAAAAAAAAAAAAAAAAAAAAAAAAAAAAACCCACTTAAAGTATCAAAGCACTCCCCAGCAAAGGGTATGTGTCCTTGACCATTCTTTTACTAACTAAGTTTGTGATAATCGATTCACCAATGTATCAATCCATCTTTCTTGTGAACTAACACTGGCCTTTGATATGTCGTTAAACTCATCTCCCTTCTCTTTGCGATAGCAGGAATATTTGGTCTTGGAAGTCAAGCATGTACCTCTTTAAATCAATTTGACACCTATGATATTGTAGGAAGTCAAAACCCAAAGGCAAATCATAGGGATATAGGAGCTACAAACATATCCTTATGGAAATTTTTCTTTCCTATGGAAAATGAAACTCCCTTAATTTTCCTTGCTGGCATGGTACCTTCTTTAGCAGCTTCCTTAAGGCTAACTTTTTCTACTGTTCTAAAACTGCTCCCCAGTCTTTGATACATTTCTTCATTTAGAACAGTGACTTGTGCTGTGGTGTCAATTACAGCATTCAGCTGGACATTGTTAAGGTACACTGGAACCACCATGCTATCTCTGGATGTTACTGCTGATCTGACAGTGACTTCCCTACACTGTATTGGCTTTGTGTCTGATCGAGTCAGCACTTCCAACTCATGCAACAGAATGTCGCCTGCTAACTTTGGTGAGGATGGTGAAGTTGAAGGATGAGTCACATAATCTGACTGGGATAATGGATCTTTGTGCAATTTTCTGCATGATGATCGTGGAGACTTAGTAGAAAATCTGACTCATCGCATGATAAATACGAATTATGTGTCATCAAGGGTTGAGGTGTGGCTGTCAAATCCAACCCTGCTTGGTTGGACTCTTTGCATGACAAAACTCTTGGTGTTGGTGTGGCTGATTTGAATCCTGATGAAATTTGTGGGCAATCCTTAATCATGTGGTCAGACTGATGACAGCCATGACACTCAACAGTTGTGATGTCATACTTCCTTCTGGGACTATAATTAGGACTAGCATCTGTTCTTCTAGGTAGAAGCTCTTCGTTGGGTATATTAACCAAACATTTGTTGATTAACTCCCACGATTTTCTCGATTGGGCCTTGGTTGTCTTTCAAACCCGTCTTAAACTTCTTGTTGCTGTCCTCCTTACCTACCTGTTTATCTGCCCATGATACCCTAGCCTAACATACTTTGCTTCATGGACTTGTAATTAATCTTCATCAGCCTGACTAAGGTGACATATTCCAGACTTAGGAGTCCCATACAGAAGCTCTTGAGTGTGGACATTGTTGTAAATTTGTTCCAGGACACCATCCAAAGCTGTCTGGTTATCACGTACATGCCAGCATCTTTCTTTGTGACTGCCTTCTACAATGCCCCAACAGCTAAACCTTTAACACAGGAGTTATCAGGACCTGGGTGCCCACCAAGTATTAACTGCTGTGCCCTTTCCACTACTTCTTTGACTGATTCTCCTGCTAACCTTTTCAAACTCTGGAGTTTTTGTCCAATGGTGATTACTGGATCCTTAACTCTGAATCTACAATTTATTTGTTTTGGTTAGGCTGCCATAATTTTTCCTAGCATTCTACCTCAAAGTTTTGTAACATTGAAGAGCTCTATCCCTCAGTGACTCCACTAGCCTGTTAAATTTTATTTCTTCAGACCACCCATATCACTTTGCCATCTGTTCAAAGGACAGAAAAATGACCACCAGTCTTTCTTGCCATCAAATGCTGCTGTTTGTAGGGGAGCAGGACCTGGTACTGATTTCATGTTGCTGTTATTGCTACCATAAGATCTACCTTTAGAATTTCATGGCTGTATATGTTTTCCAATATCAGCTTTATTTGTCCTTGTTTCCTTGTTCTTTGATTTTACAGGTTCTAAATTCTTCCTCTGAGATGCAGCACCTTGATATACACCATCCTTTGTCACGCCACCACCTTTTTCTAACAAAGGTCCAAATTGACGTGTAATCTCTGGTGGTGGCTTCATTTGTCTTTCTTTTGCATCCTCTATCATCATCTGTTGTACAATTTCTTCATAATATTCCACATCCCCATCACCATTGCCATCGTTTTCCATTTGGTTGAGTCTCCTTTCCAACAACTGAATGTTGTATGTAAGGCATTTAAATGCAGCTCCATCATCTTTTTGTGCTTGATCAACTTTATCTTCCACCATTGATGTGTGGTCTCTAATTTCATTCATATTTTCAGATACTGTATCAAATCTGTTGAGTTTCTTTATGTTGATCAGCCACAAGGTGTTTCAATTGATGAAATAAAAACGTCATTTTTGTGCTGAATCATTTCTTTCATGCGCTGCCCCCATGGCTTTGGTTTGAATACCCCCAATCCTTTCCTCATGTATTCCTTGAAGAAACTGTCAATTTTAGTATCTTCAAAACCAAGGATGTTGTCAGCAGAGAAAGTTTGATTTTCTATCCAAAATGGATGATGCTGTAGCCTCTCCAATAGTTTGCAGTTCGATAAGCTCATCATATGTGATATTATTGATGTATAAAGTAGCCATATTGTAATATGTAATACCATTTTTTCCTTATAACCCAATGTGACCACAATTCGATGTTTGTTTAATGCAAAATCACAACTCAATGTGCTTTATGCAAAATCGCAACTCAATGTGTGTTTTATGCAAAGTCACAACTCAATGTTGCAATTCTGATTTTTAGAGTCCAAATATGCTGTAGTAGCAAAGCAAATATATGTGGATGTTGTTGCCCTGATTTAATAGAAGTGATTCAGCCTTTTGCTCAAGAAAATGCCAGACTCTTGTCAAAAGAAGACAGAAAAAAACTCAAAATAGCTGGTTAATTTATGATAATCAGCTGACTTAAAAAATGTCAGAGTTGTCCAAACTAAAAATACAACATGATTTTCCAACAAAAATATACACTAGTATGCTATTCAACAATTTCTTTCCTCCAATAGATTAGATCCATAAGATTTTTGGAGTATTTGCTGCAGTAAAAATGCCATAGACCAGTGTTTTATTTGCCACCCCTTAGATCAGCTGGTGCACTACTATAGTGGTCATTTATGGCAAAGCTTACTAACATACTACACCACGGTAAAGGTCAAAGATTCACACCCACAAATACTGCCACAACACATCTTCACGGCCGCTAAATTGGATCAGAATACCAACTCAAAACAACTCTGAATGTTGTAGACTATGCTAAATCAGAAATCCGAAAAAAATTCATCAATTTAAACCCAGAACACTGTAGATCAGCACCTTTACTCGTCAATTGAACTTCCAAGATATTTACTTCTCAGAATATTAGGAATTACAGGAATTTTTGGGTTAAATTGGCATGAAATTCAATTAATTTCCTGACACCAATCTTGTGGTTGTACCGAAGTTTCAATACATTTCTGTGAAATTATTCCTGGTTGAGGCAGACCAACCGGGATTTTGGGGGTTGTCAGCGGGACATCCTCACTGTAGCCAAGCTTTAGTCATCTGCGTCAAGGCACCGGTCCATCAGAACAAGGCTCTTGTAACTAGAGTTGTGTCCCACAGGAATCAGCACCTGCACAACATTATTATTATTTTTATTATTATTATTATTATTATCATCATCATCATCATCATCATCATCATCATCATCATCATCATCATCATCATCATTATTATTATTATTATTATTATTATTATTATTATTATTATTATTATTATTATTATTATTATTATTATTCAATAGATGGACCTGGAGCACATTTAGAGGTTGGTGCAATACAATCTTAGTCCCCATACCTCCACACCCCACACACCAGAAAATAAGATAATAGACAAGATAAAACAAAAAGTAGTATTGTAAATTTTAGCATAGTCACAATCATGTCTTTGGATTTTTTCACATGGTACGTTTTAAACACAATTACCCAAATTTTAAACGGAAGGAGATCATAAGCATTTGGCAGATTTTAATTCAGTTTGCACCAAGTGCTAATTTAACACTTTATTTTTAAAATTGTTTAGTTCCAGATACGAAGTTTTTCAACAGTGAAACTATTATTAAAAAACATTACTCCCCATAGGTCACTTAAGCTGGTTTCTATGCAATTACCTGTGTGTTGCCAGAGCCCCCATAAAGATTCTGTGGGTCCAGTGCCAATCCATGCTGCTGCAATGACTGCTGTCGAGACCCTGTGGCGTGGCACAGCACCCCTGGTGGCAGTAATGTGTATTAGCGAACATGTGCAATTCAGTTTCCAACACTGCATACGAGGAACTGAAAAGTGGGGATGGTTGGGTGGGAATTCTAGTGACCTATGGTGAGTAATGTTTCTGAATAATAGTTTTACTGTGGAAAAACTTCATATGAAGGACATATTACAACACCATAGGTCACTTAAGCTGATTTAAAATCAGACAAGAGGTGGGAAGTACTTCCAAAAATATCTAGCCCAAAAACTCCACACTTGAGAGCCACAGACCAGACAACCATCCTAGACCCCTAGCGCCCCAACACCAGTTCTGTTGAGCTGGAGGAGGTGGGGGAGGCACGGAAACCATTTTCCTTATCCCTTATCCATCACAAGATGGTACAGCAAAAAATTCACCATAATGACACTCAGAAAACAAACATATAAAATTAACTGAAACATTAGGCAACCTCGGGTATATTGAGGTTGCCTAATCACCCTGTCACATTGCCGCCATGATGGTTGCAGGAGTCTCCATTCAAAAGTTGAAAAAATTCATTCTGCACAAGAAGATACTTGTTGAGACATAACTAGTCAATCATTGGTCTTTGTCTGCTGTCCTTTTCCCACACCTAAACGAGATGCCTGCAAAAGCCTGGAGACCCAACATCAAACAATGGTTCAATGGCCTGTTTGTCTACAAGCTTTTGGATGACCTCTTCAATCAGTGATCGGTCTGCCTCTCAGGAAGTGGAAACGAGAAAGGAACTCTTGAAAGTGGCATATTGCCCTCTACGTATGACATTCCTGGCAAAAACATTGTTCATTATCGATCCCATTGGTTGGCGAACGACACAAGTCACCTGCCTTTTGACCATCACCAACAATGTGGAGAGGGATTGCTGACTGGTGGGCCTGTAGAGGTGTTGAAAGACCAGTGCACATCCCTAGGGACAAGACGCTAGCTTCTGGTTGCCCTCAAAACCTGAAAAGATTGACTTTGATGGCTGGCCACCCTTTTTAGTCGGCTTCGACCTCTGCTGCTGTGGCTTTTCCTGGTGCCTAGCACCATACCCAGCCACGGCAGGCTGATGGGGGAGCCATCCCTTCGGACGACCTTGCACCCCACAGCAAAGCCTCTTCCAGAGTCTCTTGCCATTTCTTGTTGGCCAACTGGTCCACCTTTTCCAGGAGGTGGACCAATCCCTGACCGAACAGCCCCAGACCAAAAGGGTCAAGGGGCAGTTGGTAAGCAGCTTTGCTTACCTCCATTGGCAGGTTGGCTGCTGAGAGTAGAAATGAAATGCTTCCTTCCTTGGGCTTGGAATCTTGGGAAATGCAAGCAATCGAAGTCAAGAATGTCCTAGGCCATGAGACAATCCTCCAGACCATCTCCTGACCCAAGGATCACATCCTCTAGGCACTCCTCCTCAGTCGTCACCTTAGTGTCCTGAAAAAGTCCCAACCCTGAGGAAGTCTTGGCAGCCAGAACCTCCTTGGGCAAGACGCCCCAAGGATCAAATCCTCTAGGTACTCCTCCTCAGTCTTCACCTTAGTGTCCTGAAAAAGTCCTGACCCTGAGGAAGTCTTGGCAGCCAGAAGCTCCTTGGGCAAAACGCGCCACAGAAGCTCCTCAGTGGGAGGAGGCGACACCGGCCTGCTGGCATGCACTAAGCAAATATGTGTAGGCACTGGGGGAGCAACACTTGCCGCAACCTCTTGCACCTGCCCAGAAGCAAGCCCTCTAGGGATGAAACCACCATTATATTTACTGTATATTCTCATATTAGCATAAATGCGTATAACTTTTGTTGCATCACTTTTTATAATAAAGGATGCAGTTGGTGTTATGCAGACACCTTTCATTGAAAACATTCAAGATAAAAAAGGCGAGTCTATAGATAGAATCAAAACTTATGCCAATGTTTACCTGTCATAGCCAGGAAACACGTGCTCCGAGCATGGCTTGCCAGCATTACGTCACTGTGTATGAATATGTGATTTGCCCTCTGTTAATAAAACTCATCATGGAAAAAATATCTGTCAAACCATACAACACAAACAGGCTGATAAGTTCATGTAATAGTCTAGCTGAAACAGTGGGTTTATTACAGGTAAATGGCCCCCAAAGGTGTCAGCACAAGACATCCAAGAACTGTTTAGTGCCGTAACCTGCCCCTGATTGGCCGCAATGGTGTATTCATACCTCTAGCCTCCGGTGGGGTAGGCTCAAGCATCAAAGTGCCCCAGTCCACCCCAACCCACCATCATTCCGACATAGGTCACGGCAGGGGAACTCCCCAATGGAAGAAAGATTGATACCCTAATCAATTTCCATTGGGGTGGAGAAGATCTCCGAGCCGATCGACTCCCTGGGTGGGACTTGGCAGGCTGATGGGGGAGCCATCCCTTCGGACGACCTTGCACCCCACAGCAAAGCCTCATCCAGAGTCTCTTGCCATTTCTTGTTGGCCAACTGGTCCACCTTTTCCAGGAGGTGGACCAATCCCTGGCCGAACTGCCCTAGACCAAAAGGGTCAAGGGGTAGGCTCAAGCATCAAAGTGCCCCAGTCCACCCCAACCCACCATCATTCCGACATAGGTCACGGCAGGGGAACTCCCCAATGGAAGAAAGATTGACATCCTAATCAATTTCCATTGGGGTGGAGAAAATCTCCGAGCCGATCGACTCCGTGGGTGGGACTTGGCACCTGGACATCTGATTCGTGCACCACTGAACCACCACCCTAAATATGTGAGGGGTACTGGAGCTTACCAGGATACAATCCTCTATGAACGTGTGTCTGTCATGACCAGGGTCGTTCAAAGTGTAGTGAGGTGTGACAGAACCACAGGAGCTTTCCCAGATCCTGGTCACGAAGTCCACCTCATTTGCAAAACTGACCATGGGCCAAGTCTGAACAGTAAGGCTCACCAAAGATGTCAGCAAGTGTATCTGAGTCTACCCCTGACATGTCTCCTTTGACAGCAGATTTCCCACAAATGAAATTTGGTTGGCTAGCTTTCAGGGTTTGACCTTGGCCGTTTTTGGGCAATTAATATATGGTTTGACGGTGCATGCAAAATGACACCAGGATGGTACTTTTTTCTGAAGATTTACTCGCCAGACAGGACCAGGTCATTTTTCTCATTAGCCTGCATGTGATTTACCTCAGGGGATTTGAAAAGGATGGCATCATCATTGGTCACATGGGTGTTAGCATCAATATGATGCACGCCCACTGCATATCCCTATGGCCTGAACAAAACATGAAAATTGATGGCTAATTACTTGTTCCTAAGCTCAATGGCTCCCAATAATGAAAGAAATAATTTAACTGAATATTACAAAAAACAAGACCTATATTCATAAATTTCAAACCCAATGATGACAACAAAGAGTTCCAGAGTTACCAAAGCATCAACATTCATCTTCCAAAACTAATGTGAAGAAACAAATTTCACTCCTGGCTTGAGACAGGCAGTCACCCATAAAAGGCAACTTGTGGTTTTAAACCAGTCCTCTCAACCTTTGAAATATTCTTCATTAACTACAGACTATAGTGTTTCCAAAATGTATAGGCCTAACCACTCAAAACCCACATTTTATTACTTCTGCCAAAAATAAAAAGAGACCTGGTAGGTAGACCTGACACTTTTTGGTTCTCCTGACTTGTCAATCCTACTACTGATACATAAAGTAACAAATATGGTCATTACTGCACCATAATGAAAGAGAATAAAAGAAAGTAAAGCATAGCTTAAACACAAATTACTAGTATCAAATCAAGGCGTTCTCCCATAGTATTACTAGCAATCTGGCATCCAAAACAATGTAAAATGTGCTGAAGCATTCCGGTCATGTCAAGCTTTCTTTTTTCAAATGATTTAAAGCAGAATTGAGCTGTTTCTTTTATTATGAATCCCTCAGAGATGATAAGTAAGTCAAATATTTGTTGGCTGTCCAGTGCTGCTAAGTTTGGGTAGTCCTGCATAATCATTTGACAAAATTGCATCTGCTCATGTTAAAAATGCCTACAATCTATCAAGAAATCAACTACATATTCTACTTGGTTTAAATTACATAATATGCACAGCCCTCTCTCTCTCTCTCTCTCTCTCTCTCTCTCTCTCTCTCTCTCTCTCTCTCTCTCTCTCTCTCTCTCTCTCTCTCTCTCTCTCTCTCTCTCTCTCCCTCTCTGGACTTTAGGTCTTAAATATCTGCCTGTCTCAATAGCTAAGGTGGGCTGTTAGATCTGAGTCTGATGAAAGGCTTCCTATGATCAGAACTTTTTACATCTTGCAGATAATTTTTGTAGCCAAAATTTCTTTTGAAAGTGGAGTGTAGTCTAAGTTT
This sequence comes from Hermodice carunculata, assembly GCA_964020975.1. Lineage (NCBI taxonomy): Eukaryota > Metazoa > Annelida > Polychaeta > Eunicida > Amphinomidae > Hermodice > Hermodice carunculata. The sequence goes on along the minus strand of OZ026622.1, from coordinate 62,850,202 downwards.
ATTATAATGCTCTTTCTTAAGTATCTTTCCCACTCATGTTTACACTAAAGCTTAATCAAAGTCAATAAATGTTCCTTTGTGTGATTTGTACTTGACAATAGATTTACTTGATGTGATACTGTGTTGGTCCATAGTAGATCCCGGTTGGGTTCTCCTATAGGATTTCTTATCACCATTCCCAGGAGTGAATGGTTATGTTCTTTTAGAATTCTATCCTTGAATTTTAATAGGTTCTTTACTGTAGGGGTTGCTAATGGCTAACGAGTGAGTTCTCCCCTGACTGCTGCTGTAGTTGTGCGGTTTTGTTTTGTTTTGTTTTTTTTTGTTTTTGTTTTTTTTTTGTTTGTTTTTTGTTTTTGGTTTTATACTCTGAGTGTGCACTGTGAACCTAAATGAACTTTTTTGAAGGAAAGCTTTTAAATTTCTTTAATGTGCTCTGTAATGTGAATTGTAAACCTAAATGAACTTTTTCTGAAGGAAGGCTTTTAAATTTCTTTAATATACTCTGTAATGTATTAGAGAGGGGTGAAGTGCTCCAAATTGCATTCCTCCCATATAATGCTGTGGGCTTAACTAGGGAGTTGAAGAGATTTATTGCAGTTTCAGGTAACAGATTGCCTTCTTGTATCATGCTTTTAATTTGAAGGATGCTTTGAGAGCTTTAAGCCTCTTATTTCCCTTAGCAAGAATAAATGAACCTGAATCTATGAAATCATTCCCTAGGTATTTGTATGATTCGATACAATCCAATATATAATTTCCAAATGTATAATTTTCTCACATCAGCCACCCAGTCTTACAATTCTTGGGGGCTAGAAAATTTTTCTTAACTAATAATGACCAATTACATGTCCTGAAAGGCAGCCCTATGTCTTCCAAAACATGTGTTTACTTCAGGGCTCAGAAATTGTTTACTTGTGTGCAGCCCTAATGAGGGGAGCTGGTGCTCCTAAAATGGCACAAGATTGCGTGTGCATACTGGCCTCTCAGGGATAGCTTGGCATGAAACAGTGTCACGTGTCACCTGATCTTCAGGGGAGACAAACTCAGTAGGCCAGGTGACACACTGTTTTAAACCTGCAAAAATAGGAAATCTGTCAAAATGTCGAAATTGTTGGGGGGGGGGGGAGAGGGTAAGGGGGCCCCTTGTATGCTGGTACAAGTAATAATTTGGCCCTTTTGCAAGGTACGGAAAATTAGAAAATGTACAAATTATGGTTGGTACAAAGTACGGAAATTAAAAAGGATTTCAGTATGTAAGTACGGCAAATTAAAAATGCACAGAACGTCAGTACAGCAAACCCCTTACCCCCCCCCCCCCCCATCCCCCATAGAATAATGCGGGATTGTGATAGGCCATACAAGCTGGTAGAAGCCAGGCTGAGGTTGCTGAAAGCACAATGCATGAACTTGCAAGACTTTTGACAGAGGAGTGGAATGCAATTCCACAATGAAGTTTAAGCAACAGACAAAAAACTTGTGCGCAGCATCAGCAAGCATGTAGATGAGGTGATTGCTAACCATGGAGAACACACTCACTATTAGGCAAGTCTATCTTATAATGTTCATTGAGGAATTCAAGTTATACACTGAATGATCTCAAAACCATTCACATGCATACCCTTCTGTATGCAATGCCTCCAAACTCCCCTCATTAGGCTGCACAAAAGTAAACAATTTCTAACCCCTGAAGTAAACACCTGTTTTGGAACTCCAGAGGAGACACAGAGTTGCCTTTCAGACCAAACAATTTGGTCCCTATCAGTAGAGAAGAATTTTGAAGTCCCACAAAACTGTAATATAACTTTTTTTTGACGAGTATATGAATGATATGGTACGGCCGTGAATCGTTCAATTCCATGTAACATGTAATAGTCATGCAAGCCACACAGGCAATAGGATAAAGTATCTTTATTCTCAATTGGTACCTCGTGAACGGGTCCCAAGACAAACTGCTGAAAAGCCCCACTATTGGTACAAGAGATAGCCAGCCAAAATATGCAGTGATGCTTCCTAGAAGTTTATAGAAACAGTGTGCCCCAGCCCTAGCACATCGTCGCGCCAGAAAACACACATGTACACACGCGACCTACAAATTAATATTCATTAACCCTCAATCAAATGCACAGAGGCCCTAATACATCAACTTGAATATTGTTAAAAAAATATAGAAAATGAAAGCACAAATGTGTTAGATTAAAGTTTACATATGCCTACAACTTATGAGCTATTTAATACCTAATGAATAATATATATTTCATCGACTACTTATATATAATTCCTTATATTAACAATTTTATTTCCAGTACTAAGAGGGGTCTTTTAATGCAAGTTTTCTCAGGTTGCCAAGATGTCAGCTTTAAACTGACATTTTGTTTTTCTTCAAGCATGTTTTATACCTCTTTTGGCTGCAAACAGTTGTGATCTCAGGGCAAAATCCCCTGTATTTTTTGTGATGCCTTGGCTAAAGATTTACATTCATCAACTTAACACAAGACTGGTCTCACCATTTCTGTTTGACAATCTTTTCTTATTGTGCCTTTTCTGCATTAATGCTTTATCTGAAATCATTTGCAACACCTCCTAAAATTCAGATAAAAGAGATTCATACTGTACCTAATCCTAGTTACTTATAATGAAGTTCAATCTTTGTGCAACTTTTGGATTTTTTAGTATCATTTTGAACTTGTGTTCGGATTCTGTTTCCCATTTACATTCATTTCCAGGCTTCCTTAGGTTCAAGTTGGAATTGTCTTGTAGGCAAAGGTTTGTTGAAATTGAGAAAGATATTGGGCAATGATCGGAAATGGACTATAACCTATCAAGCATCTTGAAGTGGTCGATTTTGGGGAGTAATAAGAAATGAACTTGGGTATAATCTATAACACTGCTCACATTGTAGTGGTGACGTATGCCAAAAGAGTCTCCCTTTGTTCTACCATTTATGATCCTAATTCCCAAACTTTGACATAGATTTATTAAGTTTTCCGCCATAACTGTTAACTACTTTCTCACCATTTAGCCTTAACCTCGTTGGCTTGTCACTTTGGTAGACCAAGGGTAATGGAATGTGTCTTATATTATCATCATTTATATAGTCACACTCTTGAGCAGTACGGACATTCATATCCCATTACCATAATTTTCCCAGAACGAGAAAAGTATGCTATGTTATTTTCAAGAATCTCAAACACGTTCACATTTTGTCGAACGGGAAAGCACGAGTTGTAAGGGCTGATGTATGTAGAAGCTATATAAAAGTCACAGTTCCATTTGAAAACTTTTTTTGGAAAGTTTGATCCATATAATACGGCAATTTTGACTAGGCAGTACAACATGTTTCACATCTTTAACAACATTATCTCTGACTAGTATGGCTAAGTCTCCTGGATGTTTTTTGCTGATTGGAGCTTTGGCCTGTTTGGTTGTGCCACAGTTTTGTATGCTTTGAATGTTACATGATGTTCATGACCAGTGGGTGTCTCAATAAGACCAATAAAGTCGTCCTTTCTTAAGAGTTTCATGGACACCAGAGTTAATTAGTTTGCTGCCTATTATGGAATTGGACACTGCTCCGACTTCGAAGTTATATTAGAGGTGTATTTCATAAATTGTCGGTCTGTGGAAGTGCCCTACCGTGTCAATGTACAAGCCACACCTGCTATAACATCAGCCTGGGTCCTCGGTCAACGTTCTTTTTGGGTTGCCCTGATGGCCTAGAGGTCAGCGTGTTCGACTTTACATTTGGCTAGGCGAGAGTGCAGAAGGTAGTGGGTTCGAATCCCATACAGGTCGACATAAATTTATCGTATTTTTCACTCGCTAATACTCTATTGGTTTCGAAGTGCTGTGGGCCATTGCTCCGACTTCGAAGTTATATTAGAGGTGTATTTCATAAATTGTCGGTCTGTGGACGTGCCCTACCGTGTCAATGTACAAGCCACACCTGCTATAACATCACTCTGGGTCCTCGGTCAACCTTTTTTGGGGTTGCCCCGATGGCCTAGAGGTCAGCGTGTTCTACTTTACATTTGGCTAGGCGAGAGTGCCGAAGGTAGTAGGTTCGAATCCCATACAGGTCGACATAAATTTATCGTATCTTTCACTTGAACATTTCAACTACATATTGACACATTCAAGGAAATCATTCAAATTAGACAGTGTGATTACCATATCCAAACCGTAGTCCTAATGAAACAAATCCAAGTCAATTCCGACCAAAGGCAATGTTCCTTGGTATGTATAGCTGAAACATATATGGTTCGTATTTACCCAAAAGAGACCAAAACGTAAGTGCAAAGGTCCATAGGGGGGAAAAAAACCTTATCTAGTTTTCACATGACAGAATGCAAAAAGTTTTGTTTGAAATTATAGGCTTATTTACATTAAGAAAATTCAACGTTACACTGTTCCTGCCAGGAGAGCCATTTTGCTCTTGTGCATTGGTGCATTTACATGACAATCATATCTTTCCATCACATTTCATACATGGCTATCTATGCCCCTAGCTTCCCATGAAGTGCTCTTGGGTGTGAATTTCCTGCAGGCAGTAATTCACACCCATGGCGGGGAGGGGGGGGGGGGTATTGGTAATAGTTTCACACCCATGAAGGTCACAAATGAGTAAGGATACAAATTTAGATGAGTTCTCCTGTCCAGAAATGTGACATTGAAGCCAGACTCTCAGAGCACAGTCCTTAGGTATGTCAAGAATCCAGACAAGGACAGCTTGGTAGTTATGGAGCTTGTTGGTTTCCCTGAAAGACCTACTGACTGGAATTCCCGTGGTTTAAATGATACCATATCAGCCCACTCAGATTGGTTCTCTCTCATCTAAGGACGTGGTACTGCAGCTGGTACTTGAATCAGCTATCTTGTGGAATCTGAACTTGGCGAGGACTTATTATACCCAGGATCTATGTCTCAAAGAGGGGTAAAGATCCCTAAGACTCACATGAGCCACTGGAAGCCTATCTGTGTACACACAAAGGTATCTTTGCATTCTTAGAGTCTGGAGCTTAGTGTCTGGTCAGCATGCCATGTGGCTGGAACACTGAGGTTCAAAATTGGATCCTCAATCTGTTAAACCAGTTCTTTGGGCCATTGAGCAGCTCACTTGCCTCCAGTGCAGAATAAAGATCTGATGTGCACTCTGCCACAGAGGTAAATCCTGGGCATCTACTCGATGACCCAAAGATTCTTTATCCCTTCCTCCTGCCAGTCCATGTCCTTCTGGGACTCATCCCAAAGTCTATTGGGAGCAGCTGCATAGCATCTTCCCCAGCCAGACGAGGAGACAATGAGCTTGCATGGACTCAGATGAGGCCAATGCACAGCAAATACCCCAAATTTGCTGGTGCAGCACATTGGTGTGACCTGTAACCCCAGTGGTAACTATGATATTCTTGAGACAAATCTAAATATGACCCTATCTAACTTGACATCCTAAGGAGATGATGTACATCATTTACACTCGAGCTATACCAACCAGCTAAGTACTGACTGAACCTCTTTTGAGGAGCCTGACTTCAGTGAATGGCCAGGTTTTGACCAGTATCGATCTACAGCCCTTCATATTGCAGAGCAGGAAGTGGCTCACTACTCAGCGTATGAGCGGGGCCAATTAATTACTCAGTATCCACGTGCAGTCCCAGTCTTCGTGAACCCTGTTCCTTTACCCTGTCTGAAGAGTGACAATTAAACCATTTTCCATATGTCACCACAGACTTCCAGATGTGGTGGCATGCTAACACAGCTCACTAACCCTGGTACATGAATATCTTTGTCACGTGAAGCAGGGATGAACTGGACAGGCAACAATTACATTCCCAAGCAGTACACTGGTCAAGTTAAGGGCCACTGTTTTCCTGATATCTGGAGAGACAGGATGTTGCAGATGCTTGGTAACCTTGCTGACATCTAAGATGAGTTGGTCTATAACCTGTCTCCATTTGCGTACTGGGAGGGCCTAATGGCCCAAGAATGCAGACTCGCAGTAACCAAGGATTCGGAGAATGGCCTCTCCAGCTTTGTGGGTGAGGAAGATAATTTTTTTTATATCAAGCCGGCAGAGCTACATTGTTAAGGAAGATCACTCACTGGCAAGTGGTCCATAACCTGGGTGTTCAAGCCAGAATTGTCACAGACCTCCAATATAGGTCAGTCCCTGGTGCACTAAAAGGATGCTCTTTAGATGTCCCCAAGGGTCTGTCTACTTGCCGCCAGAGGGGAGGGCAGGGCACCAACCACCATGACCAGATGACAGGCCCGATACTTGAGCAGTTGCCCATCCATCGCCTTCACCCCAGGGAACTTAATCCATTTCCCCACCAACCCAGATACCCCCTTCCCTTACAGATCTATTTGCCCAAGGATGGCTTAATTTGTTCCCAGGAACTCTTACACTTTCATTCTTGAGAGTGTACCCTCTTCAGCTTAATTGGACCCATTGTCTTCATGGTTACCTGCAGCTTTGCCTGTAGTTGGCCGGAGAGCCTGGTGGCATTACATGACTGCTGCGCTTGAGCTCCAGCTTCCTTTTCAGGGTTGATGTATTCTGGGGCTGCCATGTCAACCACAGTTAGGCGACATAAAGTTGGTAATACAGTTGATCCACCATAAGTGCATTTATACACACCTAGGATTACTCTGATGACCTATTTTATAAATGAACTTTCAGGCATGGTATACTTTAGGACTTCTGTGTACAAATGTTTAATTTTCCTCTATGGTTATCCAATACATGTACCATAAAAAATATAAATTTTTTTGAAAGAAAACATAACATCAAGTTGGATTCAGGTACTGAATATAAAATTTTAGTATTGCTATTGATGTACATTTTAATTCAAATTCTTAAATTTTGCAGAAAATTTAAAATAGCATTTTACAAAATGAAAATAAGATTTAGTTTATAGTGTCAAATGAAAGAATGCATAATGCTCTCCAAAAGAGTATTTTAAAAGGGCCGAGTTCTCATTTATTTATTTTTTTTTCAAAATTAAAATATCAACTTTAATTTAAACATCCTGTAAATTTTCAACTAAAACCCTTTCCCAAATTTAAAATAGTTTTGCTGCTAGAAGTGTACAGTTTCATTTTTCCACAAGAAAATAATGTTTCCCATTTTTGGCACAAATTCTTTTTCTGCAATAACAGGTAAAATTTAAGCTTTTCAGTTAAGCAATAAAAATTCAATTTCTTTACACTTAGAGATTTCATTATTTCTTATAGTTTAATCCAAATTTATACTTTCAGAAAATATATATTTTATCTTTTCTCCAATGAGAAGTCTAATGTACACAAGGACACATTTAGAGCCTAGTCATATTTTCTGTCTTAAGTGCTGTAAAAGTGTACCACATCCTTAAACTTTTTGCAAGACAACAATGAATGTGAAAATTGTGAAGTGCACTGTACCAAGAGTTTGGTCATAGCTCATGGTAAATTACTAATTTCAATGATAGAAAAAGCTGAAAATAAAAAACCAAACAAAACAAAACAAAAACAAACACTAGACCTTTTAACTAGAAAACTTTAATTTGCAACATTATCAGCATTGATAAGTAGCATGGGTTATGACATGGTATGTTTTTCCTTTCTTTCTCTGAATGCAAAGGATTATATACATATAGTACTTTTCACACACTTTAAGAACGTGACCTTGATCTTGATAGTTCATAGTTTGTGAAAATAGATGTGCAAATCAAAACATTATTCCCAGATATAATCCTGATCAGCTCTACCAGTAATACCGGTCCACTTTGCAGCATTCAATGGTACAAGTCTGGCCAGTGTTCCTGAATATTATAGATGCTGCAATAGAAAAACTAAATCTAATATCCCATGTTGCTACAAATATTCTCTGAAGCATCCAATAACATTATGAATATCTAGTATCCAACATAAATAACGCACAGTATCGTGTTCTGATGGTGCGTAAACACATACATTCAGTGCATAGCGATGACAGTCAAGTCTCAGTCACTTGGGGCAGACCAATACCTGTGTTTGAATGGGTTTCAAGCTGCTATTGCTCTTTTGGCTCATGCTCTGAAATTTACGCTTGACATCCCATTGGCTGACACCGCTTAACTCTTTCAGTATCAATTACATCTAAAGTCGATCTACTTAAGTAAGACAAGTCTGAGTTATCATTAGGATCCCAGATTTGTATTCCTTGTAAAAACACCTTTCATTCAAGTACCAGTATGCCTATAGCTCCACAGAGAATACCCCAGATCAACAGCTTTTCTCGGCATGCATTGGGGGCATTGGGCTTAATGCGTGCTGAGAAAAGCTGTTGACTCAGTCCAAACTTTGTGGCATTGAAAGGGTTAACTTGTCTGGTTTACAACAGCCTTTGCTCCAACAAGGGGCAGACAGTGACAGCCAGTAAGCAGCCCCAGGCATCCACTTACCAATAATACACTTAAGACTGTAGAATTTATCAAACTGTGGAAAAATTCAGGCTGAGGAATCATGGAGGCAAGTTTATCATATACAGTGAAACCTGGTTGTAATGGTCCCATGTACTCCCTGAAAAAGTATCAGATTTATTTTATACAGTGGAACCTCATTAATATGGACCTCATTAATCCATATGCCTCATTAATCTGAACACTTCTCCTGGAACAGAATTGTTCATTTCAAGTAATAGTGATTCAGTATTCCAGATGCTTCATTAATCTAAACAGTTCACTGGGGTACAAAGGTGTTTGGATTTATGAGGATCCACTATATCAGATACACTAAAACCTCTCTAACCGAACACCTCTCTATACTGAACACCATTTCTTGGTCCCAAATATATACTTTCAATGCTATCAAACCTCCCTATACTGAACTTTTTTCCGGTCCCAGGGGTGTTTGGTATAGGGAGGTTTCACTGTAAATGAGTCAAATAGCACAGGAGCTTGACTTAGAGTCCCTCAAAATTTCTGTCGGCCAATGAATGTGTCTGATACTATAAATTGCCTTATTTTCGCGTTTATAAATTTTCACAGTTGTATTTTTGACATTTCACTGTAGTTAATTTCACTGTTTGGACATAATTTTTATTCAAACAATGTTAAAATACTTTTTCACTGTAATTTTATTTTCACAGTTTTGTGCCAACAGCGAAATTTGGAAAAAATAAGAGTACAGCAAAATTAAAGCAATTTACAGTACCACAGTGTCATTATAATGAAGTTTCACTCTATACAGGAATAAAAGGTATCGGAAGTTCAGATGGCTCTTCCACCTGTCATCTGATACAGCAGGATGCACCCAATACACCTGGTGATTGATTATGGCATCATCAGCCTGCTTATGGGGCATCACTGGCTTTTCCCCCTCCCAGTCAGGGAAGCAAAGGCCATCATTAACCAGGCCAGGTGAGCGATCAAGTACCTCATACCATCCCAACTGAATACACAGTGTATTTGGTGACACTTATATGAGTTGAGTCACACTTTTCATGATTTAATAGCAGCATCCTTTATCAGCTAGATGCCAATCATGATCAAAGTGTTATTAAACATGGTCTTGTATGTTTCTCAGGGTAAAAAAACAAGGCTACTTGGATTCGTGTTCATTCATTCTCAGTTTGTTTTTTTTTTGTTTTTGTTTTTTTAACGAAAATTGTCAAGATCTTGAAGTGCCCCAAAACAACTTGCATCTCTCGTGACTAATTTCACGAAAGTATTAGTAGCTGTATATTGTCAAAATTGAATGTGGAAATGTATCATACAACTTTAAATTTGCAGAATGAATCAAAAATCCTAACTTCAAGGCCATATAAGTCACAACACATGAATCATACATGTAAAATCGAGGCCGACCACATCCAAAAATTGGTTTGCATCAAGTCACTATTGACAGGAAAGACTGGTTCCAAGATGAAACTCTCTGCATACTGTAACTTTTTTCCAGAAATGTTTGAAACCTGTTTTCAATACTTTATTTTGAATACTTCATACAATTCACACAGAAACTAGACACACCTTCAATGCAAGCGTTAACTGAAGGGTCCACTATTTGCTCAAATTAGGTCTGGATGACACCAAAATCTAATCAATTCATCTTGCCAGGTAGGGTAAATGTATTGCCAAATTTGAGCACAATACATGGAGGCATTCTGTAGATATCGCAGCAACGAGAATGTGCACATCCGAACGGACAACTCAAAAACAGAAAGGGTCCCCTCCCATGGGAAGGACCCTTAAAAAAGTGTCAGTCCTTTGGAGTCATACATGTTGCTGACCATGCATACTGACAACTGTGCCCCGTTGAAGGCGATGCTCAACCACAATGTTGCTTAGAGTACTGTACTTAACATGGTTAAGTATTTACAACTGTTATATTTTGCAAAAGAAATACATATTTATGGATTTTTTTCTCCATTATTTAACGACAGATATACTGGAATGAATTCTATACAAAGGTGGGCCCATACCTAATTAGTAAAGCAGTATACACAAATGTATAATACACTCCTGTCATAGTTCCATGAAGATTTATCAAATGTTACATCCCATAGCTAAAATTGAAATGTATGGTGAAAAAGTTTTCCCTCAGTCACTATCATAGTGTAATTTTTGCATGTATGCCTTAAGTGAATTTGATTTTTTCCACATACACCTTTTAAAGACAATACAAAAAGACAAACTTAAATCTTACCATACATATGATGCTTATTTTTGTTTCATTTTAAGCTCTTTGGTGTCTCTAGAAAATCACTTTATATCATCCAATAATAGTATGCTTATTTATATACTGTTGTGCATGTATATTTCATGCCTTCTGGATCACCCAAATAAAGATACAAATCTTAACTGTATATACTTATCAATACTTGTCAACATTCTTGATGACACCAAATGGATTAATAATGAATGTCAAATGAAAACTGTATTAACATACAACTTACCTCTGAACGGATAGTACACTTCCTAATGCCATTTGATATTTTTACTTGTATGCTGTTACACATGGTTTAAATGACTGAAGAAAAAAGCCAATGTTTCAAGTGACCATCATTCTCCTATCCCTTAGGTTTAAGTTCAGCTATCACTGAAGCCTCAACTGATTTAAAGGACCACTTTCAGCCCCTCGATTTGCCTGCAAAGCAGACCAATTTCCGTGTTACTACACTTGGTCTGCCCTTTTTTGACAGGATTTTATTTACAAGCAGGGAAACAAAACTATACTGTGACCCTCCCCCTAGACTGAGGCATCAGTCAGGAAGTTCATTATTATCGCCCAGACCAGCAGCAGCCTCTGGTCCCTAGTGTACTGAAGCCTGTTACCATAGTAACCATCGCCAGCCAATTAGAAACTAAGTCACTTTTCCGATTCTAAAACTGTGACCTTGTCAAAGAAGGGCAGACCCCAGCGTAGTAGACAAAATATGCAGCTTGGGTCTGCTTTGGAGGAAACCCCTCAATGTTTGGTGGCCACATAGTGAGCCTACGGCAGTTCCCGTCTTGAAAAACCATCCTTGTTGTCCTTAAAAAGTAACCTTTTGAGATAGTTAGTCTTCAACAACACGTAAAATTTAAATCCCATTTATTTATGTCTTATTCTTTGTTAAATATAGTATCCCCATGGGAGCAAAAAGTTTCCCTATTTCTTGTCAAAAAATCCTAACTGGTATGCCCCTCTCCAAAAATGCAGAGTTAAAATTCCAAATATTTTAGCCAGATTTTTCTGAATGGTGGTTTTGAGTATTTACTTACAGTAAATTCTCTTACTAATATGACCAATTACCTTGAACCTGGTCACCTATTTAAGATGATCACGATTCACCAGCAAGTGACCTACCCCCACTGTAGCTCCTGATGTCAGCACCCAGACTTATAGGTATTATGCATACAACCATCACCCCACTGTGTTCTCTTTCAGTAACAATCCTCATAAGGCCACCCCACCATGTTCTCTTATAGTCACAATCCTCACAAGGCCACCCCAGTGCGTTCTCTTTCAGTCATGATCCTCACAAGCCCCCTCCCCCACTGTGTTCTCTTTCAGTCACAATCCTCATAGGGCCACCCCACTGTGTTCTCTTTCAGTCACGATCCTAACAAGGCCACTCCAGTGTGTTCTCTTTCAGTCACGATCCTCACAAGCCCCCTCCCCCACTGTGTTCTCTTTTAGTCACGATCCTCGTAAGGCCACCCTACTGTGGTTTTTTTCAGTCACAATCCTCACAAGGCCACCCCAGTGTGTTCTCTTTCAGTCATGATCCTCATAAGGCAACCCCACTGTGTTCTCTTTCAGTCATGATCCTCATAAGGCAACCCCACTGTGTTCTCTTCCAGTCACGATCCATCCAAGGCCACCCAGCTGTGTTCTCCAGTCAGTCTGTAGTTCTCATACAACCCACCCACTTTGTTCTCTATTCAGTCAAGATCCTTGAGAGACAGCCCCACTGCATTTTCCATTCAGTCAGCATTCCCCATAAGGCCACAGCTAATAGATCATTTTTTTATGTCGAAAGTACCCCCTGAGTGTACATGTATTCTACTTCTGTCTGTATCAGATTGCAGATTGCCGGTGTACATATTTATCCACTAAACTATGCAGTTTGAAATAAACTCTTGATCGGAGGTTTGTTAATACACATATTACAATCAAGCACATACATATCACATGGTAATGTAACAGTAATTAAGCATTCAACAATATGTGGTAATTCAGGTTAACTTTTTCCATGCTGGTCAATATCTTTCTTCCACGAAAGTTAATTGAACTCAAACCCTTATATCCCATTTTTACTCTGTCAACAATCCTTACACACTTGGCAGTTATATTTATGCAATCTGAATCAATTTCACATAAAATCTATATTCATGTAAAATGACAATATTTGCATTTACATTGTTCTTGTTTTGTTTTTTGGATGGGGGAGGGGAGGGAGTTAATGACCAATGCCTAGAACACTTAAATCACTACAGGATATCACTGGTCACATAGATTAGATAATATTTCCTGACCAATCAAATAAGGCAGGAAGGAAGTACAGGCACTCTTTGTTGATGACTGGCTCCCTCTAGTGTTCCAAGTTTATACCACTTCAACATGTGACAGATACCAGACCAACCTACTTGGTACCCCAGTCACATCTATCCTGGTAACAAATATTGACCTTGTTTATTCTGCTAGGGACGCTCAGTTAAGACTGCAGCTTTTGCCAGGTCTTTTCTGACTGTCTAACTACTCCTATAAAGTATTCCTTCTATAGGACCCCCATGAAAAAGAAGTATAATCAAATTAAGATGCTATATACTATGTAGGCAACTTATGGTGACCACATAGTTTCTTAATTTATGTACACATCCAACATGCCTGTCTACCAGACTGTTGTAGGAATCTATGCCTTGTAGACCCGGAGCTTATCGAGACTTGCTTATCTGTGGAAAAATCTCCATCAAAGCATTTGAAACGTGGCACCTATTTTACACAATGGCAGTTTCACATACAGACATAATAATATACACATACTTTGTATCAATACTTAATGACAAGTGAAATCCACTATGAACTGAAATAAAAACACTTTGTTTACAGTGGTACCCCTCTTATAAGGCCACCCTAAATGCAGAAAAAAGTGGCTTTATAAGAGGGGTGGCCTCTCTTGAGGGGGAGAATAAAATGAAAATACCATACTTTCTACACAAGAATGCTGGCCTTTCAAGAGGGGTGGCCTCTGGGGAGAGAGGCCTTATACGAGGTGAACCACTGTATGTCTGCACATGACACAGTGGTACCTGTATGTGGCCACTTCTGAGGTATGTCACTCATTTCATCTGACCATGTTTACACAGGATACTTGAGTGATTTCTTTGTTAACCCTTTCCCCCTTGAATTAAGACTGAGTCAACAGCTTTCCTTGGCATGGGTTGGGCACTTAGTGCCCAACCCATGCCAAGGAAAGCTGTTGACCTGGGGCATGTGATCTTGATAAGTCTCATGTAATTTGTACATGTCAAATTGTTTTTCATAACTGTTGAAATTACATGAAAACACTGAAGCAGACGACATTTGACCACGAGCTGGTTTTGGCCGGTTTGAGGGGGAAAGGGCTAACTTTTATGTATAGAGCAGCCACTTGCTGTACATGGCAAATGAAAAGTTTCCTTGTGCCGACCAGAGGAAGAAACATTTCCACGACATATTTTGATCTGCATCTTTCTCAACAACTGGCATTTACCATCAGCAACATACATGTTTTATATAATCACATTTACAGGATGTTTTATACAGTCAAATTTAATGGTAGTAAATAAGGGATGGTTCAACATTATCATCATTTTTGAATTAGTACTTAGGGTACTAAATTTCATGACCCCCTCCCTCCCCCCAAATTAGTACTTTAAAAATGATGATTTTCCCCCCAAATCATAGCAAAATTGCACAAAACAGGCCAAAAATTGTCCATCATTTTCCATATCCTGTGAAAGTGTACAGACCCATTTAACCCCCTCCCCCCTTGCGTACTGTAAGTACTAATTCAAAAATGATGAAAATGTTGAACCATCCCTAACTTACATATTCCAATTTTGTGTTTCACTGAGCGGAAAGATACAATAAATATTTTATAATGATACATAATTACATTTAATGCATTATGGGACTAATTGTTTATTGTATTTTTTTTCACTATTATTCTTTTTTCATTTATTTTAATAAAAGCTTCTGTGGTAATGGGAATGTGTTGTTTCGACATGCTATAAAAATGACAAAGCACTCATGAATAAATGGGCATTAACAATACAAGTACCGGCTTTATCAGTAGTCCAGCCAAGTCAGGTATCATTGTAAGGAAGCCAGATGGACATGGAAATACAGTCCATCATCATATATGTATTCCTGAGTATAATAAATCTTGTGTGGTAAGGCTAAGGCTACATGTCATAACACGTTGGTTGCAAAAAGAAAAAAAAATAATATTAATATATTTAGCACCAAAATAGTCTGTAATTGGAACAATACCACAAAGGATTACAAGATAATTGATTTATTACATGACAGGATGGGGCATTTATTTTCCTACATTCCCACAAAGTGATGGACAAGTTTGTCCATTTCATTCAAGACAGTACATGAGATCAGCCCAGCAAACTTTAAATAACTAGAGGGTGTAACTAGTCAAGTAATATTGTGTTACCACCTGCCACATCCAATTGGCCATGACCTGCCAGGTGGTCCCTCTTGCTAAGTGGTGCCCTCTAGCAACTGAAGGCTCTAGGCTTAGCCCATCACATTTTTCATACTATGCACGGTTGGACATTGAAGTCACCTCAATGGAAGGTATATATGTTATACTGTTCAGGGCTCAATGTACTGAAGGTATATATGTTATACTGTACCTCAATGTGTATGACAACAGTTTTCATGTGACTCTATAGCTTCACACAGGATGAAACTACCAAAATACATGTGTGATCATCACAAATTAGAAGACATGAATCTATTCCCACATGTATAATGCACTATACGTGTTACCCGACCGCGTACGTTGCACCAATGATGGATGTGTCAGTCGGGACAAGCCAGACGGCAGAGCAGCAGGCTAACCTGCCTGCATGCTTTAGCAAAGCAAAAGTCTGCATATGTGGAATTTGTAAGTTTGCACACATGATGATCAAATTTCAAAATATATCTTTCCATGCAAGGGTTCTTCAACAAAACATGTTTCACTTCAAACAAAGAAGAAAAAAAAAGGTTTCAGAACAGTTCAGTACCCAGACTGACTCACTTCTTGGATCTCAACTTCCCAGACAATTTATTACAAAAATACAAAATAATTGTCATAGCCCATGAAGACAATGCTGAATTACTATACTATGCCTGGTCTTGCTGGTACAGGTATTGACATATACAATGTACTTGGTGCACAAGAAAGAGTTTGTGTATGCCAGGCACAGGTCAATTCACAAGAGGAAACTAAGCATAAATTGATTTGTGTGTTTGGTTCACATTTTAACATGACGAACTAAGCTGACCTACATAAAATGAAATTTGTTGATGTTACATCAAGCTGGCTATATAATAATAATAATAATAATAATAATAATAATAATAATAATAATAATAATAATAATAATAATAATAATAATAATAATAATAATAATAATAACAACAATAATAATAATAATAATAATAATAATAATAATAATAATAATAGTAAATGTAATACTCATAGTAGCAATTCAACAATAGTCTCCATGGGGTATATTGATGTTTAAAATAAAAACCACAAACTGTGGTACATATTGTACTAGTTGCAAGTAATAAACATACGGTAGAAATACATGTATTATATGTAAGAGAGACTCATTATTACCTGTTATACAGTGGTACATGTTATAAAGCACACCTGCTTTCAGAACAAACAGCTTTTTAACCCTTTGCCCCCTAAACCAGCCATAACCAACTGACAGTCAAATGATGCCTGCTTCTATGTTTATACTTACTGTTATACTAACGGAAAAAAAACACTTTACATAAAATGAAAATTGAACAAAACAAAACCTGCTTCATTTATTGGTTGAAAATATCATGTGACACAGAAAGCAGGTGCTGGTACCATGCACAATGGTGTATCTGACATGCCCTGTGAACCAATCTTCTCATTGAGCAGCAGGTCACTTCATGTTTTGAGTCAGCTCTGGGTGAGCCTTCTTTCATGTGCTGACACATTGGCAGCTAAAGCATTAGCTCATGAGAGCTTTTTGTTCCAGATCTGCTTCATTATTGGTTGAAAATATCATGTGACACAGAAAGCAGGTGCTGGTACCATGCACAATGGTGTATCTGACATGCCCTGTGAACCAATCTTCTCATTGAGCAGCAGGTCACTTCATGTTTTGAGTCAGCTCTGGGTGAGCCTTCTTTCATGTGCTGACACATTGGCAGCTAAAGCATTAGCTCATGACAGCTTTTTGTTCCAGATCTGCTTCATGTAATTATATTGAGGAGATTTTGATCTCTGCAGCTAACTTTCTCTTTATCCTGTCTTCCATTTTGTTTGATCTATATCAAATTTTCCCACCATCTGCAATAAAAAAAATACTACGACACTTTAGCTACATTGTACTTGCCTGCTCACTAACCAGTCCCTGTGTTCTGGAGGCAAGACCACAACTCAAGTGTCATACAATCTCCTTCTGTAAAAACAGTCATCTAATCTCGTCTGTCATTTTGCCCATATATCTGTTAACAGATCACCGGAACGATTCCAATTCGCTGCTGGGCTGACTTGAATTGAAATCAGTGCTCAATATGAACACAACTGAAATACTCATGTCAATAAAGAGTACTTTACTAGTACATTTTCTCATAACATTGTCATCACCTGGCCAGATCCAGGGTTGTACAAAGTATATATATGTACATTTATTTATGCATGTGTGTATATATATATATATATATATACATTATATATATATCCAAGTCTTCAGTTTCAGATTAGCTCACTTTACTGTGGGGGCTTCATGGGATTCATTGGATCATGATCGATTGTCTGGTGCAGCATTAGACCCAGGAGGCCTGCTCTGTTAGCCATGGCCACCCGAATGTTCCTCTCTTGTTCCAGCAGGTCGTCCAGTTTAATCCACTGCAATCACACAACACACGTCATATACTTAGTAGAAATGATAGCTCATGACATAGCTATAACTGAAATATATATACTGTAAAAATAATATATACTTATTACAAATGACAGTTTACATGTGTATAAACTAAGCTATAAGTAAAATCAATGTTGTTCACAAATGTCACATACATAATATAGATGAGAGGTCATGATACTTCAAGTGCAAACTTAACTATAAGTGAAATGCATGTAGCATACAAATATCATCTAATACATGTAGGTGTAAATGATAGCTAATCACACATCATGTACAAACATAACTATCAGAAAAATTCACATGCTATACAAACATCAACTAATAGGTATTAATCATAGCTCATCTTAAATCATTTACCCACTTAACTATATGTGAATACACATAGTATACAAATTTTAAATACTTCATGTAGATCATAGTTCATCACAAATCATGTTCACCTGTAGCAAGTGTCCCAAATTTAAATTCTCCAAATGACCTTGTCAACATCAAAATTCTCTTAATGACATTTTCTCACTTTAAGAAATGATAATCTTTCAAGATATAAAGTAGTTTCACGGTCAAATATACCGTATTCATTCCAATAGGGCACATGCTCTAATAAAGGCACTCCCCCATTTTTGTCAGAAATGAAACCTTGGTTTTCATAGATATAGGTCAATTTTAAGTCTCAATTCTAGTTCATTACCTGTTTTTAGGTATATTTCCTATTAAATTTTCCTGCGGGCACTGAGCATTTATTGGAATGAATACGGTAATTTTAGATAATTTAAGACAAAAAAAGCATCTCTCTCAGCACAAGTTTCATGGAATCAATCTGTTCAGTACAGATGGGGACATTTACATAATCATTCACAGTCAAAGCTTCATTAGATGTGTTTTACTGTACAAGTGACTTTCACCATCAACTCAATGTTCGCAAAAAGTAGTGTATGTGTGTGAAATGCATGAGTGAACATGAAGAACAATAGAAAGTCCTGCAAACTTTGATAAATTTGAACAAAATGTATATTCCATCATTAAATCAGCATTTCAGAATTTAAGTATGTAAAGCACAAAGTGTGACGGCAAAACTTTCTTTTCAACCTTTTTCATCCAATGTATATCCCTGGTTTCTGTGGGCAGTTTTTAGGGAAAATTTACGTCTTCCCAGTGCATGTCTTTGTAAAATACCCATACCCTTGCAGGACATCAGGCAAGACCACTGGGGCATAACTTGAGTATTCAGTTATTAACAGGCCAATTAAGCCACTGTTATTGTATGCTGGCACATGGGTTATTGTCTCTATGCTGGTCAAAGTTATGACAGAATTTAAGCACGAAGCATTGAATCACCTTTCTTAGAGATGAGCAAACAACATATGGCTGCATGTAAAGTGACCACATCTGCCTGACTATCTTTGGTTGTGAATTTGTTGGAATCACATTTTCACAATATTTGTTCAATTAAAAACAAAAACAAAAAACTGAATGGATCAATCTTTGTGAAATCCATGGTAAATCAAAAGACATAACATTTATATTGGTTTATATAGCCTATAAATTTGGCAAGTCTAATCCAATTACTTTTCCAACTATGGAATTTTATATTTTAAAAAACATTTTGGCTCATATATTTCCATCACATTATAGGTGGTGCCACTAGTATCACATATCAGTCAATATTCTGACTTAAAATATGAATACCTTTTGTTCCTGCGGGGGAGATTCAATGCCTAACAAGAATGAAGAATAAATACATAGATTTTTAGGAGGAAGACTGTACAAAAGATACCAACCTTTAGTTGGAATATTCCAAATGTGAACTTCAAAAATGATACAATCATGCAAAAGGGGGGGGGGGGGGGGGCTTGACAGGTATGGGTTTGCTACTGTGATACCACTGAATACACAACTGTGAGAGGGATCAAGCTCTGTCACCTTTCATGATTACTATTTGCAATAAAACACATTTAAACCAAGTAAAAAATGGTCTCATTAATGCTGTGTAACTGTCAAGGAATGAACCTACCTGTCGTACTCGCTCCATGTCTATCTCAGCTCGTCGTAATCTTTCCCAGGTGTAATGCTTGTTGCATTTCCTCTTTGCATTTCTGCAGTATTCTCCTGTCTCTTCAAACACATTGGATACCCGAGGACATCCACAGACCTCATCACTGGCAACCTTGACAAAAACAACATACTCGTGGTTTACTTTTCATACCTCTTAACATTAGTCCTGCTCTTTTTATGATTAGAAAATAATTTTTTTCTCAATAGGTGACCATTTTCATACAACATTGTGCAAAGCATTTTACATCATAAGTACAGATGATGTAGGTGAGGAATGTCTTAGGAAAGCTGTTTTAAGAGGCTGCTATAACATCTCTGTTCTTGCCTCCCATCATTTATACAGGTACATGTATTTATAATGAGACAAGTCTCAAACTTTCACTAAGTCAGGGTGCAAACAGGTTGATTTGTTTTGACATCTCCACCACCGCCAGCCCCATGCCATCCCATAAAAAACATAAAACAGTGAAAGTGTCATCTTGAAATCTTTGCGTTCCTTTTTCCAGCTATGCCTGTTACCTTTGGTTCCTTTGAATGTTCCGGGCAAAGCACTTTAAGTCGCTTGCAGTACATGTTACTCTGGGGGTTGTATGCATCACAAAACATGGAGTTCCCCTCAATGCGTGTCTTGTAGATAGACCCAAATGAAGTTTGACTTTCATACTGAAACAATTTCAACCATAGTACATTTTGATAAAGCAGCTTTCTTATCATGCTATACTCACAGTTTTTATTTATACAGACATGATCTTTTTTATCTGAATTCAAAGATATAAAAACAAAGCTATTTACACCTTTATCAACATTTCCATAAAGCAACAGTGTATCATAAAATACTTTACTTTTCAAACATCTTTTTGCAATTTGATCAATTTATACTTACATCATGAAGGACAGTTTAACACTCATCATTTTCAAGAGCATATACACAGGACTATTTTTCAGCACCTCCTCCCTCTCACTTCGCCATAAAGAGTAATCTCCAACATTTTAAAATGAGAACTTTCTAGTTCAACTGATAACAGGAACACAGTTTATAAAAACCTGTTCCATTTTTGGTATTTATTTCAAGTATCAATATATCTGCAAGACATATTAGGCTTACAATGCAAGTATTTCATTTTTTCTTGTTGATTTCTAGTGCCAATTACAAGGTTTGTTTTTGATTATATAGTCATAATTTTATTGCAGTATTTACATATTTACATTCAATCTAACTTTTAGCATTAAAAGTATAGGAGAGAGCCTGGTGTGTTATCAGACCATAACACGTCCTGCCCACATTTCAATAAGCCACGCCCATTTGGGTTTTAACACATGAACATGCTAGGCAAATCAGTTTCTTGTCATTTCTCTAAATTCTACGTATTAAATTTCGTGTAAACGAGAGAAACATTGAGGGATAAAGGTAAATATAAACAATGATGGTCGCTTTTGTGTGTGTTTGGCATAATGACGTGGGAGATTGAAGCTGGCATAGGGCGAGGCCATGCCCATGATGCCAGCTTCAATCACAAGTCATTATGCCTTAACACACACAAAAGTGACCCTCATTTCTTAAAAGAGTACGGTACACCATCAATGACCCCCTGCCCCTTACCATACTGTCTGTTTCCTTGTGAAAATGATGAGCAACCTTTAACACATGAAATACCCTGCATTAACCCTCCAAATCTAAGGGTACTTATGGTTGTTACTTAAATATTTGTCTGAGGGTACAAAAACGTTTAAGTTATCAAATGTTAATACCATACAGACACAAATTACAGGCTTAATATCAAACCAACATTGAATAATCATCTGTTGTTTTTGTACAGTGGGGGACAGGCCAATATCAAGCAGTGAAACACTCACCTTAGCAAAGCACTTCTCCATGTGTTTAAGAGCACCCTTCTGGTTGATCTCATGGCCACACGTAACACAGTACACACTGAGGAACTCTTCCTCGTCATCTGTGTTCTAAAACATAACATAGCACATGAAACAAATCTGATGTTGACATCATTCAACACCATCTAGATTGTTCATATATTCAGCTTAAATTACATACTAAAAGATTATTCTGATTCCATGAAAAAAGAGCTTTCATTCCAGCACCAACATGCGGTGTCTAGATTAAGTCAGCACTCTATCACTGCTTGTGACAAATGAATTTACTACGGTAACCTTAGTATGGTAAAGTTAAAAACCACCGTACAAATTTACCCTTCTCCCCATATTATCAACTACAATATGTACTATTTTCTGAAAAGATGGATATGAATTGATGTCCTGTATTTATTGAATGGTATATAACTTCACAAAACACTGGTAATTAAGACTGCTACGACAATTTTTTTTAAAATGCATTTTAAGTTACCAGCACTCAAATATACATAACAATGGCCATGAAATTCAAGAAAAAAACAGATGGCCAGTAAGATTAATCTAGGAGAAATGTATTCGCACAGCCCTGTCTTATCCTTATGCTGACCTGGGTTGGGCACTTACCCATGCCAAGGAAGGCCACTGACTCTGTGTTAATTCAAGTGGGAAGGGTTAAGACTGTCACTGGTGATTAGATGTCGGTAAAACAGGTATTTTTTTGTCTGTTTTCAAGGAATAAATTCCAAAATCTTTGAAATGCTTTTGTCATGACAGTACATTATACATTTGCTCTGACTGTTTCTCTATCAATAGTGACGTGGCCATCAGAATTCACTTTTTTCTCTTTATTCTATTTACTTGCGTGTGATATTGCAAACTGAATAATCTGTCTCTGTACATGTCCACTGACATACATGTGTCTTGGCCTCCAAAGAACCTTCTCTTTATTATTCACTATTTACATCACAGCACTATATACCTCTTGTTCTGGGGCAATGGTGGCGTGTTTTGCTCTTTCAATCAGAGCATCCAGTTCTTGGTGCTTCAGGTCAAGTTCTCCAAGGCGCTGTCTGGCCAGCAGTTGAAGTCCTCGGATTTTCTCCAAGGTGATCTTGTTGTTCTCTTCAGCAATACAAGGGCTGCTCTGCCATTGTTGTATTCTTGTGGGCAAGATTTCGTAGATACGACTGCAATTTAGACCAGATTACTTTGTTTTATCTTTAAGGATTGTACTTGATCTGAACTCCAAAGTAGTTTGGGATTTGTTCCGATTGATAACCTTGCCCAAACATTTGGACATTTTGTGAGCTGTGACACACAGAGTTGGTACAAGAATGTTGGGATTACAAGATTCAAACAGAGATTTTGAAAGACAGTTACAATCTTAAATTTAAAACAATTACCTACCAAACCACAATATGTATATACATTGTATGTCATTTAACAATATCCTAAATGAAGATATATACATATTGTAATCCAATAAGTTCACATTCTGACACAAATACCCTGTTGAATACACCTTACTTTAAACATAAAAATCAACCACTCACTTCGTGGGGAACTTAAAACTACCCTAAGTTATGCCACATGTACTGTATCTTGATTATGCAACAGACAAGACTCACTTTGTGGCCAGCTTAAGTCCACATTCATCTGCACAATATTTTGAGCCTGGCAGAGCAGGTTCTACACATCCAGGACCATAGCACTGCCTGGACGTCTCCTCCTCCATTTCTACCTGTGGATGCTCTGTGTCTGGCTCTGCCCTTCTTCTTGACGTTAAACGTGGTCTGTCTTTGTGTTTCTGCAACAAGGAAAAAAAAAAGATACATTTTAATATAAACCCCTGCCACTAGAGGTCACTTTAGTCAGCATGATGGCTGCACATTCTCCTTGGTTTTCATGACAAATTACTACCCAGCAACTGGAAAGTTACTTTGTCTAGTACCATCAACCATCTCATATTGAACCTAGGTGTAGAGTCAAAAAGTTCTTTGGAATTTAAGTGACTGAACTACATATACAAAACTATCTTAAGCCACAGGGATTAGTCTACATATAAGAATAGTGGGACCTTTTTCAAAACATTCTTGGAAAATTGTTTCAGCCAAGAAAATTTCCCTCGGAAGTGCAAAAGGTGTATAGCTATGTTGGGTGGTGGAATACTGTTTAGTTGTTTAGGGTATAAAATACTAAATTTGGATGGAATGAATTTCGTAAATACATCATAGTGGCTCCTTTATACGTACATATAACTGAATTTGTTGATTGAGAAAAAGGTTGGCTACATAAAGGTTGGCTTGGGAACATAAAAAGGTCATACCCTTATGGGAATAGTTCCCTATGGTATATTAATCTCTGAGCCAATTCACTTGATGCAATCCAACTGGTGCACACTAATTTCAGGTTCACCAGCATACCATAATCTATGGGTCTCCTTTTCTGTATATTCACTTCAGATGTCTGTTTTCATATATAATCTAGGATGGTTCATCATTTTGAAGAGAGTACACAAAGCATTCTTATTTATAAACCCCCTCCCTACCCCTACCCCAGAAAGAGTGCTTCCCAGCACTTAAAAATGATGACCTCCCACTTCAGTTCACAAAAAAGGAAGCAAAGTCATTAAAAAGTCAAGCTTACTTTGGGTTCTTATGTCAAGCAAGATGTATCAGCAAAAGTTTAATTGGCTCTCAACACATATATTTCAGTCTCATTTCCAGCATCCCATGGCAAATCCTCTGATTGTGCTTAGTTATTTGGTTACAATGCTGTAAGTATACAGCACCATGTATGCCCCACACCTACCACAGCATACTGTCTGAACTGCGGTGACAAATATCAAACATCCTTAACTCAATTTAAGTTGACAGATTAGGACAGGGGCAAATGTTACATACTTGCATATTTAAAGCTTCATTTTCCCTTTATGGCAATTATATGAGTGAAGACGGCAAACAGACATTGCCAGCCAGTTTGACCAGTTTGATATGCGATGCATCTTATAACTAACTTGATAGCAATTAGTTCTCATAACTAGCACAAATGCAGAGCATATACATAACAGATATTTTCACAATTGATATGCCAAATCCCCATACCCTTCTACACATAAATTTGTTCTGCTGTAAAAAAGATAACATGAATATGAGCTAGAACTGAGTATATCAAGAAATACAAATTGTCTGAAATACAAATACTTAATAATACATTTAAAGAACCCTACAATACATAGTTTTAGAAAACCATATTTATAGTTTTCTATAAATCACTTAATCTATACATGAAAAATGATCCTCACAGATTTATAACATTATTCATGCCAATGATAAGAAGTTTTGCCTGCACCTGTTTTTGCTTTTTATCTGGTTTGTGTTTGTCTTTAGACTTGGTCTTTTTCCTGGCTGGACTGCTTTCTGATGTACTGCGACGGCGATGTTTCTGCAATGAAAAAAATCACACTTTAGGTACTACTTATACTGTTATATGAATTATGTTGACCTTTTTCTGTGAGCACTGAAACAAAAATTATTTGTCAAATATCTAAAGGGTCATTCACAGTTGTCATCATTTTGTGCAAAAAGTACTTCTTGTACAGTAAATGATGTTGGGCAACAATTTATTCAATTTCAAAACTGAATGGCACTGACATTGAATCATCCATCTAAAGTACACAATTATAAATGGCAAATTATTTGACTTTCAGTTCCACTTTTCCGACCCAAACCTTATGGGGTGTACAAATTTACAAAACTAGCAATTTTTTTTCATGATAATGCACAAAAAATACAGACCTGCTCACTAATTGGTCTTTCATTTTATAGTAAGTGACAGGGCTACCATACATGTACATCTGTATAGCTCTTCCTGTGCTAACCACAGCTGAAGCTGTACTAATCTAAAATGCCATCATGATTCAATATAAAGAAATTCTCATGAAGACATTTCACTCAAGCACCAGCATACCAATATTTTAAAAAAAAAAAAAAAAAGGAAGAAACAGGAATAGCCCCGGTCAAGAGATTTCCTCAGTGGACCCAAAGCGCATCAAGAAAGCTGCTGACCAAGTCTCCAACTTTGCACTCAAAGGGTTAACTCTTTCAGTGCCACATTTTGGACTGAGCCAACAGCTTTTCTTGGCATGCAATGCTATCACTTTATGTCATACCTTGGCTGGTGGTGTCTGGCTGATTTTGTTCTCTGAAGGTTCATCATCTATCTCCAGTTGGCTGCTACAGGAAAAACAATACAACTCTGATATTACTTTCCCTGGTTTGATACAGCTTTGGTGAATGGATAAATATACATGTGTGTAATAAAATACAACATTCATGCATTGTGGTCAAATAAACAAGATGAAAGTACTTTCTGCTCAAAGTCATACATCTCTAGAACTTCCCTCATGAGTTTATGTGCAATAAACACAAATATCCACATGGCTAAAGGAATATTAATATTCTATTGATACCAATAAAGAATCTGGAGATCTTATAATAACTGTATACACCAGTGAACAGTGGAAACTGACATGCACTGAAACATTTTCAAGGTGGGATATCTGAGACCTATATATTACATAGTTTAAATCTGAAGAATCATATCATTGAATTATTTATAATTCTATTTAATATATAGTAAAACCTTGCTAACCGAACACCTCTGTATACCAAACACCTCTCTATACTGAACACCATTTCTCGGTCCCAAATATCTACTTTCAATGTTATCAAACCTCCCTATACCAAACAACTCACTATACAGAACATGTTTTTTCGGTCCCAAGGGTGTTCGGTATAGAGAGGTTTTACTGTACATTTATCTGTTGTGATGAGAATGTGTTGTTTCCACCTGATTAACCTGCTTCACTGTTCTGACTATTGTGAATCCACACCTGCTGCGGGACAAAACAGTGTTGTACTACATATGTATATCACTCTGTTTGCAAACAGACTGTGAGATTTTTATATACGTTCTGTCTACATTGGAAGTCTTCAATGACAAGTTCACAATTGGGACGTACATGCATTTTCACATTTTGAAGAGAGTATGGTGGTCTCTCTTCAGACTCTTCCAATGTGAAACCACCTGCCTTCAGAGACACTTTCAGGACATTTTGCTTACTACGTTTCATGCTATTTATGGCTTTCATGAAAGACCACCTGTCTTGAGAGACCAAAATCTGGTTGTCCCTATGGGTGGTCTTTCAAGACAGGTTTTGCTGTGACAAGGTTAAAACTATATACCAACTGGCTGTGCATATTTTGAATAAAAGGAATCTGTATATGTATGCATAACTGAGAGAGCATTTTTATGATCAACCTTGCTGTAAAGTGAAGGGATGCACTAGTCAAGTCTATGGCCTGCACTCAATTAACCCTCAAAGTGCTAATAACTGCTCTAGTTGTTTTTGCATTACCGTTAAACATATAATGGTTAAAAGATTCAAATTCCTCACGAAGATACCTTTCATCCAAATAACACCAAGTCTTGTCTAAAGCAAAAAGCAGTCTTAGTCAACAGCTTTCCTGATCTATTCACATTATACAAAGGTAGTTCTGCTTAAGAGATTAAACAGCCTTTACATATGATAATTTTTATGAATGATTTCCAAGTTCCCTTGCAGGCAAGAGGTAGCAGTTATTTTCCTTACCTCACGCTGGCAAACTGAGTTCTCTCTGACTCAGTTTCTGTGGTCACTGTTCTCTCTGTGGTTGAGGCCCGTTTCTCTGATTTGTGTTTCTCTCGCTGCTTCCATTTATTCCCAGACATCACAAGACCCTGAAACACAGCATTTGCAGTATTCCATAGTCCAGGTTGAAATGACAATGGACTATTCTTTTTATGCGACACTTCTGATCCAAACAAGTCTGTGTAACAATGGCTATAGCATATGTCATCCTCTACCACTAAGGTATACAGGAAATGAGTCAACACATCAGTCAGATCTTGGAATAAAGTGCTTGTTACATGATATGATCTTTAACCTTATGGAACTCTGACAGTGTCACAACAGTTTATGGAATATTCCAGAGCGAACCAAGGCAATGGGTTAACAAAAAAATTTTATCTGGCTACTTTTGGTACCAACAGGTTTACGAAGAGCATTTTATTTGTTTCTTTTGCCTACTGTTAAGTCACAAGGTTTACAAAGTATTTTGTTAGGTTCCTTTTATCCTTTGCAGTACCACATATGAATGGGATATATTTGTTATTTTTTTTCTACACCATGCACATCACAGTGTAGTGTTGAAATGAAAGTTAAGCAATGTGATGCATAGACAACCAGGTGCTGCCATCTAGCAGTCAAAATTTAAACATAGTTCACAATTATTTACATTGTGTATTCGTTTTGTTCGTTCTAGTCCAGAAACAGTTCCACTTCCATATTATAAAATAATTCATATGAATGTAAATAGATTTAAATGATTTTCTGACATCTGATACAGATACAATGATAATTTGTGGCAAATGCATTGTCATACAACTGAGAAAAAAGATGAAAAATCATGTCCAGAATATTTATTCGCACAAAAGTTAAGCCCAAAATTCAGCCAACAACATTGAAAAAATATTGGTAATGTGGTGCATTCCAGGCAACAAGAGGGCTGGAAGTGTCATTACAAAATTTCTGCAAATTAAACCTAAAATACAAGCTATACAATGCCAAAATGGTCTTAATTACATGTACATGTACCATAATATAAAATATCACTGATACAACAAGATGAATATTGTTTGTCTGTGTGTCTCTCTCTATTTGGACATACAATGTACTTACAAAGTTCAGGCACTGCCTCAGTCTGCATTTTTGACGAATCCTATTTGGACCACCAAACTTTTTCATGTCCTGAAAGGAAGAAACATACAAATACCATGACTACCACCCAAAGTGATTATAACCAACCATTCTGGAGGGACAGTTTCTTGAAACAATTCAGGGCCCAGCACTTGCCCTATTTTCTCATCATGACACCAGCAGGGAATGATACACTGTATATTTGTTTGCAAAGGGATGACAAAACTCATAAAATTTTGTTGCTCATTCCCTTCATAATTAATAAGTGCAAGACTTTTTCATCAAGATCTATGCACCAGAAATTGTAATCCTACTTATTTAGCCCAAGTTGTTGCAAAACAAGGGGCTGTTGTTTTTTTCTGTTTTTTTTTTTTTTCGCTCTTTTTTTTTTTCCCCAAACTTACGCTGACAACATGCATTTAAAAATCACACTATGATAAAATCACGACTGCACCAAAATGCTAGGAAATCGTTATTGTGACTCCAATACAAGGAATCCTATTTCAATCATATAATTTAATGTCAAATGCATAATCCATGTGCAAGCAAGGCTGATGCCATCCATCAGCCAAATACCCTGTGGCCGAAAAGATGTTGATCTCGCTTATAATATTTTGCAACCTTGGGCAACTGTCTGATTATATTTCAGCTGTTGAAACACATTATTCCCGATAACTGAACTTGGATTATTTGGATTTATTAAGGACGACCGTCACCAAATTTTTCTGGTAGTTTTGGCTAAGACACACACCATTTTGGTTAATTTACCTCACAGCTGCTTTAGCCAAACGGGCTGAAGCCAAGAAATTGTCATCACTAGCCCAGCATGTGTGATGAAATGAAAACACACTTTGTCACACCAAAAGTACGTAAATTTACAAAAAATACAATAAAAAACAAACAAACCTTGCAGAAGTCACACCTGCCACAGTCTTCAGTTCTGTGACAGGATATACATTCACCACATCTCCTTGATGATTTCTTTGGCTTTGAACCTGATTTGTCCTTCTCATGCTTCTGCTGCAGCAGAAAAATTGTAAAAAAAGGTGAATTCACATGTACATGGTACTATTAAGCAATACAATCAAGACTTCAGTTTCATATGTGTTATCTCAAGTTTTGATGTTCCTTGCTACTTTTTATCTTATTTAAGTGTAACTGGACAAGAGTGGTAATTGATAATATCATATGCAACTATCAACATGTATAATCTGATGCAACGGTTTTCTTGCCACAGAAAACATACTTCAAGTTTAAATCTGTTTTCTGTCAGGGAGGATTCAACATTATCATCATTTTTGAATTAGTACTTAGGGTACTAAATTTCATGCCCCCCCTTCCAAATTAGTACTTTAAAAATGATTTTCCCACAAAAACATAGCAAAATTGCACAAAACAGGCCAAAAATTGACCATCATTTTCCATATTCTGTGAAAGTGTACAGACCCATTTAACCCTCCCCCCCCCCCCGTGTACTGTAAGTATTATTCATAAATGATGAAAATGTTGAACCATCCCTCACATGAAAATGAGAAGATGTCCCCCCACAGTTTTTATCATTCCATTATAAATATCACTACCAGAAGCTTTTCATGCAGAAAATACCTGCCAGATTTAAAAATATAATTCTGTGCAAATACATTATATCTACTTTTCAAGATACTTTGGAAAAAATTGACAGATCAGACATGGATCAGCTTAGTGAGTTAACCCATTCCACCATAATGATGCTTTTTCCCGTTAATATCTAAATGTCGTCTGCTAATTGTATTTTACTAATTTAGGGATTATTTTTCAAAATTTTCGATGAAACTTGCATAGAAGATCATTCCAAATTATACGCCGATGGTCAACAGCTTTCCTTGGTGGGCTCTAGGCACAATACGCCCAGAGTGTGCCAAGGAAAGCTGTTTACTCAGTCTTCTATCAGGGTGCAATGAGATAATATTTGAGCTGGTATGCATGTAATAGCAAGTTAGCTGGGGGGTCATCAGGTCTGCTTTACACACTCTGTGCACCATTGACTCACTGTACACCACGGAAGCAAGCTGTTCATACCACCAGTGTCATTCTTAACAAAAGAAACAGAAGCACAGTGGTCTCTCCTTCGAGAGGCTACCCTTACTACCATCCAAGAAGTGGTCACATAAAGCAGCTGATCTCCCAAAGGAGGTTTGACTCTTGTGCCACCTGCCCAACAACTACCCAATACATGTACACGTATAGTGAAAACTCGTTATAATGATACTGTCTATTTCCCTAAGAAATGTGTCCGATAACAGAGTATGTCAGATAAATGAGTCAAATAACAAACAAAATAAACCTGTTCCCATGAAAATTTGTGTCATTATATTGAGTATGTCGGATATCTGAGTGTCATTATAATGAGGTTTCACAGTACTTTGAATTTCCTTCCATAATTTGAATTTAAACATGAGTGATGTACACTTATTAGACCCCATGCCATTTTGGAGTCGTGTGTTTACCCGTCTATTGATATTATAAACATAGTCTGAATTGGTAAACTGGTTTTGACAATTTATTTTACCAGTCTTGTCCAAAATAGGTGGGTTTTACTTATCTGAAATGGGGAATTTCTGGATAGATAAGTGATCTTTTGGGGTTATTTCGGGTGGTCACTGATCAAGTTTTGCACATGGTATCCCACAAGAGGTAAATTATCATTAGATGGTCACTAAAGGCAGGTGGCCTCTCACAAGAGGGGTCTTTCAGAAGAGAGACCACTGTACATGACATAAACAGCACTGAATTCTTCCTGGGGATTTGTAGTGGGAAAAAGTTGAATGCCAATGTCTCAGTGCTAGGTCCCAAAAGCTTAAAGTGCTTTAATTCTTTCAAGTGATTTTTCGTGGTGTTAATTATGTCTGCACCCACTTATTGCGTGACACTGATCTTAATTATCACAGTGTTAAAAAAGCCTGTGACCTCACTTTCAGCACGATGCTTGGAAGAGAGCCCGGGTAAAGGGAGTGTCTCATCACACTTTGCACCAAACAATTTTCCCTTTTAGCTCTTTCACACAATTTACATTTTATCGCCATCACGATTCTCAGGAAATACTTTGGTTGATTCACAACTCAAAGAAAATAAAACAAAGGTGAATCATAGTTCATGGATCATAAAAAAGCTCATGCATCACAACAATACCTCTTGGCCCCCTTCTTGTAATGCACTGAAATGGTCTGTGGTCAACACCTTTTTAATTACAGAATGGCTACCCACATGTGTTCAAAGCATGGAATGTGTTTGTATATGAAATGGTCCACAGGTAAGTATGTCTTCCATTAAAAACTGTTAAAAATACCAACAATCACTGTACAGATATGATACACTAACACTAAATGTACATGCATCTCCAGCATTTTAATATTTTCATCAAAATGCAAAAGACACTTACTTTGACTTTTTCTTTCTTGTGGTGGTGTACTGGTCTCTCTGGAGGCACGTACTCAGTGTCGCTTGATTCACTCTTTGTCTTTTCCCTAGACTCACTCTTTGACTTCTTTCCCTTATACAGAATTTGTAAACTGGGATCTGCATCTGTAAATTTATCGACACAAACTTTCACTTACAAACTGCACAAATCCAAGAAGGGCCCAGTTGTTACATCCAGGATACTCACTTAACCTTTTCCTGCTCAAAATAAACAGGTTTCCAGATATGGAAACTTTTGTCGGCTTCCATGCTTTAACTTAAATCTTTCCTGAACAGAAAACATTTTGTAGATGAGATTCACATGCATCACCAACAGCTTTTTCATTGTTTGTGGTGCCAAACCCATGCCAAGGAAAGTTTCTGACTCATCTTGAATCCAACCATAAAAGGCTAAAGTAATGGTTATCATCATGCATTCTGATCAACTTGGGTAACAGTTGCATCCATACCAACCATAACCATTAACCACCCTATGTTTTTGTGGGCCTAGCTGACCAGCACCCACATCAGAAACTTGAACGAGTCTAGCAGGTTGCCAAAAAGGCACGGCCAACTAATATTCATCATGAAATTCAAAATGTAAGATTTAGAATCCATGACCTATAACTTTATGTCCAGGAATATAATAAAGAATGACACTTATTCATTTATGGTTTTAAACAAGAGCCTTATTCCATCACAGATTGGTCAAATCTACCAGTACACATATGTAGAGTCACAACCTCACAACAAAATATTGACAACTGGCAGTGTTTGCTACAATGGCATAGGATATTACACAGGACATTACACTGCCTCTTCCAGAACAGGCAGTGAAAAATGACAAGCCCTTGCCAGAACACCACCCTTAGATAACCTTTCTTTTGTCATAACATCACTGTTCATTTTTTTGGTATTCTTTGAGTCAGTAGGTATGGTAAAATGGGTTTAGTAGAAATTTCAAAATTAACAACATAGCAAAATGGAATAAAATCTCCATCTCTGCAAAACAAAATCCAGTAGACACTCAATTTATTAGCTTGGATATGTTAGAGCAAACAAACAATTATTGGGAAAAGGCCCAAGTAAACATAGGCTAAGAATGTGAATTACTCGTGCAATCCCCATTGACTTGCATTGTAAGGCCACAAAAATTTAATGTTTAGTTTTCTTGGAACTTTTGAAATAATTTTGATGAGGGATGGACACCTTTTTTTTTTTTTTGAACATTTGTATAGCACGTTTAACAATGTTGGTGGTTTCCCACTATACAAATCAGTGTTACTGAGCAAGTTTAGTATTTTTTTTTTTAGGAAAATAGCACCTTTAGTCAGAAAATGTCAAAAAACAAAAACAAAAGAAAGATTGATGCACAAGGGTAATGTAAATCAGAGACAAGGTAGGTGCCTTCAGAAATTTGACCACATTCCATTCAATTCCGGCCATAAATAACTTTTCTGTGGTTCATTCTGCGATTCTGTCGGTTTTTCCACAAAAATGGAAAATCATCAGCCCTATTGACACTATTTACCTCTTAAATCTGCAGGCAAGACAAGGTGCTCCGAAATGCTTATGTCAACCCAGCATCATTATGTTTGCACATTATATTATATATTTTTTATGATTATACTAATTTACCTCGACATCTTTGGCAGTAGAAGCACTTGATGAAGTGTGAATCTTGCTGAGTGACACCAATACAGTCACCATGGTACCATTCCTCACAATTGTCACACCCACTGTCAACAACAAAAACATGAATGTAAAACACATTTACCAAATTTAGCATCAGTGAAGCAGGCAACATCTGGTGCTAAAGTGAATCTCAGAGGTTTCGTAAAATCTTAGTAAAGTAACCAGATATAGGTAAAAGCAAACGCAAATGTATATAAAAATATGTAGGTAGCCTCCCTGACATGTTTCGGGGCCTTTTGCCCCTTCTTCAGGGGTATGGAGGCTACCACCTTAACAAATTTAGTAAGGTTGTATACTGTAAACATACTCATTTGCATACATGTACATAACTTTCCATGGTTTTTGCATTTTCGGCATTTTTACTGAAGTTTCGAGTTCACAATTTTGGCTAGAAGTCCTATATAACCTATGTAAAAATACTTCTCAACTGTGTTTTTATTGCCATGGCTATCACTGAAATAGGTAAAAAATTAAAAATTGTGAAGTTACCCCTTTCCCCCTTGAATTAAGACTGAGTCAACAGCTTTCCTCGGCATGGGTTTGTGCCCAACCCATGCCGCGGAAAGCTGTTGACCTGGGTCATATTGTCTTGACAAGTCTCATCTTCAATTCTCAGTCAAATTATTTTTCATTGCTGTTGAAATCAGTTGAAAATGCTGAAGCAGACGGCATTTGACCACCAGCCGGTTTTGGCCGGTTTCAGGGGGAAAAGGTTAAATGAGTTTACAGTAAATTGATTGACTGACTTGTCTGAGCAAATTCAGTAAAGCTCGTGACAAAATCATTATCGTACTACATGTATATTAAATTGCAGTAAACTGAAAATTCAGCAGGTAATTAAGTCTAAAAATTTTATTAAAAACATATGCAGACAATGTTCAGTGGAATCCATCAAATCAGTTGAGCCAGTGGGGTCACTCTCTATGCATACATGTATACAACGTTTTTGTCTTACAATGATGGGTTCCAGGGCATGACCCAGTGCACTTTTACAGCACTTGGCCACAGAAAACATGACTTTGGTCTAATGTGTCCTTATATACACACGACTTATTTGAGATCAGATTTAATCTATATATTTTCTAAAAGTATAAATTTGGGATTAAGCTATTACAGTAATAAAATCACTGTAAGTGTTAAAAATATGAATTTTAATTGCTTAATTAAAAAATTTTATTTTTCCTATTTTTGAGAAAAAATAACACTAGTGCAAACACATAAAATGTTTTCTTATAGGAAATAAAACAGTACACTTCTGGCACCAAATTTTAAAAGTTTTGAAGTAGGATTTT
Source organism: Hermodice carunculata (assembly GCA_964020975.1). NCBI lineage: Eukaryota > Metazoa > Annelida > Polychaeta > Eunicida > Amphinomidae > Hermodice > Hermodice carunculata. Next base: position 62,815,442 of record OZ026622.1, on the reverse strand, counting down.
AGTTCCAAATTTGCAGTACGTTTATATTAATATACATTACAGGTTTTGTTTTTTTTTTAAAAACCCATCAAATTAAAACTAAGTCCTTTTTCACAATCATAAAATACAGTTTTGGAGAACATTATGTGTTCTTTCATTTGACACTCTGAACTAAATCCAATTTTTATTTTTTAAAATACTATTATACATTTTATGCAAAAATTAAGAATTTTAATTAAAATTTAATTACATCAATAGTGACACTAAAATTCTATATTGAGTGCCAGAATCAAACTTGATGTTGTTTTCGCTCAGAAAATATATACTTTTTAGGGTATTAGATGGTAACCATAGAGAGAAATTAAACATTTATACACGAGTGTCACAAAGTATACCACACCCTTTAATAATATAAGGCACCATCAATATTGACTGTCATCCCTGTCTGCTGATAGCATACATGCCTGACATTATCACTACACTACACAGTATTAAGGCAATTAACATGCACAGTACACTGGGATTTAATGATACTTTTACCATATTGCCACCTATGCTGTGAAGCAAAAAAGTCCTTTTTTTCATAGGCAATTGATGACACAGTTTTTTAATCAATTTATATTTGTGCATTCTAAAATGAAGAGGAAAAAAAATCAATAGGAGAGGCTGCAATTAGCCATTTTTATGTTTATTTGACTGAATACACAACCCAATACACAAAATTCTTGTAGGCTAGAGATTTGTATTCCCATAAGCTTTCATTTTAAAGTAACATTCAATATAATGAACAGTTTTACAGCAAAAGTTATCACATTTACAGGAGTATTTAAACTAAAAAATGGAAATTTATACACACATTTAGCATACCTGCCTACAGAGCCCTCTACTGAGAACCCACATGAACCAATTGATCTTAGCCTTGTTAACCTATTCCTATCTGTGTGCACTACACCATCAAAATGCAAAACATGTACATGTATGTAAGTACAGTTGTAACTTTCATCAGAAGAACTTACATCATAAATCGACTGCAGTCTGATGACCTGCACACACAGTAGATCAGGCCATCATCGGCGCCTGCCACACTGCTTGATGCATCTCCCTTAGACATCTCCCCTTCTTCAATGCCCTTGAGCAGCTGGATAACCTTGGCTTGCCTCTCAGGCAAAACAAACTTGTGAGCTATATCTTCTTGCTGTGAGTGTAGGAAACATGATATATTTCATCATGGCATCACATATGTACATTTCAACTTGCTATATACAGTAAAACCTGTTTTAAGAGACCACCCCTAGGGCATGCCAAAAAAGGGCATAAAAGGCAGGTGGTCTCTCAAGAGAGGTGTGATAACATGGGAAAGATGGTAAAAGGGACATGGTAAACATGGTCTGAAAAGGCAGGTGGTTTTCCTCACAGTGGTCTCTCAAAACAGGTTTCACTGTATCTGTTACCAGACATGTGTAACTTGAACCTGCATACAATCAAACATGACCTTTATCTACATGTTACTGGTAACTAGGTCCAGTCTCAAATAGGGCACTTCTAACCTATTTGTAAATTGAATGACTGTGTATTGAGCTGAACACACAGTATAATAGTGGTCATTGGTCTCACTGCTCCTCTCTGCATGCATATTGTCAGAGATGTGCACACTGTATGCACATCTCTGGTACTCTGCAGAGCATAACTTTTAAAACCCTGTGTACATAATAGGATTTTAATGATGATAATGCAGAACTGCCCTCTCCCTCACCCCCAAACAGGTGGAGCTCCCCCCCCCCCCTGTTTAAATAAACCCCTTTGCTGGAGTTAGCCCAGAGCCTCCAAGTGTCCCACCTGGGCAGGAAATCTCCCTCTTTTTTGTATTCTTTTTACAAAGTCTCTTTTTTTTTGTATAATTTAAAAAAAGTAGCATTATTCCATCAGTGGCTGTAAAATTGTACTGCTCTGATATGTTGTTGTATTATATATATGCATGGAATATGTCTATGATGGTGCCTTAAATGGTTCAAAATGCAGGAAATGAAGGTGCAAATTTCAAATTTTTACCCGGGGGGAGCATGCCTCAAGACCTCCCTAGCTATGCTTCGTGCCTTTGGAAATCGCCCTCCCGCTTTTCAGTACCTGCAGGAGGGAGATCTCCCACTTTTAACACAGACTAGCTTGGAGGCTCTGTAAGCCTGCTTGACAATTTACACAATGTACTTTCAAAAAATACCATCTACCTTGGAGCAAGTCTACATGGTGAGATAACATGAATGATAAGTCAGCTGAACAAAACAGCACCAGTGGAAAATGGAAAGTCTACTGCAAAATATGCATTTTTATTAGACAAGTAAACTTGTATCTCTTACTTTAAGACCATATTGGGGAAGAAAAGCTTGCTTAGTCAGAGATGTTTTTGCCAGAACGCTGTGATCTGATCCACCGCACACTGACCCAATTTTAGTGTGTGACTCACCTCTTTCCCATGAAGTGTCCACACACCAAATTTGGTAAAGTTGCGGTATAGGAAATATGGGATGGACAAGCTAAAACTTTATGGGTGGTCAAAGGTCAAGGCCTAGGTCACAGTGACCAACTATGGGTGTGTGAAACATCCCTTTCCAATGAAGTGTCCACATACCAATTTTCCTTGCTATAGGTGTTATGATATGGGTAAACATGACCAGGACAAGTTAAAACTTTATTGGGGGTCAAAGATCAAGGTCAGAGTGACCAAGGACCCTCTATCAACCTTGTAGAGGGTCCTTGGAGTGACATAATATTGATGCCCAACACACCCCTTTCCTATGAAGTATCTACACATCGAATCTGGTATCTGTAGGTGTTATGGTATGGGAAATTTTGCCTGGAGGAGCTCAAACTTTATGAGGGATAAAAAGTCAAGGTCACGGTCACAGTGACCCAATTTTGATGCGCAACACGCCGCTTTCCCATGAAGTGTCTGCATACCAAATTTGGTTGCTGTAGGTGTTTCCGTGTACAAAGATTTTATAGCCTGGATCAGCTGAAACTATGTGGGGAGGCAAAGGTCAAAGTCACAGTGACCGAAGACTAGCACACACCACACTTATAAATCCTAGATGCAGTGTCCACACACCAAATTTGGTAGGTGTAGGTGTTACAGTACAGGAAATGTGGTCTGGACAATCTTTGTCACAAGGACAGATGGAAGAATACACCAAAGGACAGGGTGCTAACCTTGGAGGACTAATAATCACCCACACATACAGATCCTTGTGGATCTATGATGTACATGAAAATGAAGACACACAGTATACTGTATTCATTCCAATAAGGACCTCTGTTCTAATAACGACTAGCCACCTGCTCTGAACCTGAATGATGAAAAATCAGAACACAAATTCTACATTTGATGATGTGTTAACAATATTTTAAATTGCAATCTTCAAAGTAAGGTTCTAAATTGAAGGTTTCATTACAGCGTAATTTTGTACATGCCCCGAGACACTGTAGGGATGAATACAGTATGTACATGAGCATTTGGCCAGCGAAACTGTCAGTCCATCAAATTATCATTTGGCAAAAAAACCAAAAAAATTGCTTGTTTCCCTTAACCTGACCGACCAACCTCTAATCCCCCCCCCCCCCAAACCAACCCCGTTAAAAAAAAAAAAAATAAATAAATAAATAAATAAAATAATAAATAAATAAAAACACCTGCCTACCAAAAATTGTGGAATATTTAACAAAGAAAACATACTGACCCACCCAAATTGTCAAACTAAAGAAAGAAAAAAAAAATATTACGCCCACCTACCTACCCCAAAAAATTTTGGTCCGTTAGGGGAAATACACTTTTATTTTTGGGGGGCCTTGGTAATGCTGTAAACAAACAAGTTTACTTCAGGTTCTTTTTGTCTAGAGCTGGCTATAAATTTTAGCTTATACTTCTACTCACACCTGCAGATTCTTTTTAGAATTTCATATTTACAGATAGCTATTTTTTTCATTTGACATAATAACAGCAGATTTTCATTTGAAAACTGCCAAAGTAGCATTATTGAATAATCTTTCCAAGTTTCCCAAATGTTAGAAATTCAACAACCACAAACCTATTTTCTGCCCTTTCCCAATAAGCTACACATATTGCCTTCTTCAGGGGACAGCAGGGCTCCTGTAGTCCCCCGAAGAAGGCAATATGACCAAAACCTCAACATAGTGGGGTAAACCCTGAAATGTACATGCACCTGCCAACATTCACAAGTTTCAATGGGTGAGACCACATAATAGGGCCACACATGGCATGGAATAAGTTCTTGTGACATTCCTTGTATTTTGAGAGACTGAATAAATGACAGTTGCAATCAAACATTATATTTTTTACCTGTTTCAAATGTTTTACTATTTATGGACTTGTTCAATTAGTGTGACTGTATTCAAAAATTGATGAATACATTATATCGATGGACTTCTATGAAACTGGTCATAGGACTTGTAAATTTTTGTTTTATTCCATACTTATTTAATCTATACAGACTAAAATGGGTTGTGGGTTTTTTTTTGCCCATTTTATCTGGTGAGCCATTCTCACTAGGGTGAATCTGAGATCTGATGGACATAACTAGTGCAACATAATAGGTCGCATGTGCCTGCATGACAGTTGTAAATCAAATAAAGTGGTACCTGCTGTATGCGACCAATTCCGTCAGCAGCGGCATTGTTTTTTGTGGTCACTAGGCTCAGACAAAAAGTCAATTTCTTTGTAAAATTTTCCTGTGGTAACAGGTCACCTGCTGTGTGTGGCCACTTTTTCTTGGTAGAAGGGGTGGCCACATATAGCAGGTACCACTGTAGTTCTCTTTTTCCAATCCCGTTATCTCTGTCATTTTACTTTACAATTCTATCAACAAAATAGCGATCCAGGAGCATGGAATAAAAGTAAAATCAAGCTCATATGCATACTTGTGTATGCATTCTTCATGATCACTTGATGTGTTTGGTGCATGAAAGGACCACTCATGAAGCAGGCCAGCTTTACCCATGATTCCTAAACACATCTGACAATCATGAAGAATGCTCTTGCTGGTAAGCACACTTGCTTTTTACTATTTTACTTTGCCACTGCAATATTCCTATGGATGTGATTATGCATTGTGCCTTTGAATTCCAATATATCAGCAGCACTGTTGAAAGACAGTTGGTTCAAAATATTATGTACAATACAGAAGCTGCACATACTGTTTATACATAACATTTCAGCTTAAATATTAATCTTTTATCATAAAATTTTTTTCACATAAAAAAATATGTGATACAGTTCCAACATGTTGATCAACTTAAATTTTAATATGAATTAATTAAATTTCAATTTAATCTTCAGATTTTAAATTGAAAATTCAAGGGAAAAAAGAAGACAGTAAGCAGAAGTGGCATCAGATGGTGTCATCCAGCTAAACTATTTCACTATCACATTTTGGTCTGAGACAACAGCCTTCTTCAGTGCATTTCCTTTTAAGTAGTACTGCTTTAGTCACAGTTGGCACTGAAAGAGTTAATTTTTGCACTTGCCAGTCAATTTTGTGGCGACACTGCTCAAACATACAGTACACATGAATCCAATGTTGTATTTTCAATGGGCTTGAGAGGTATTTCAGGGATTCTGTCACCTGGCTTAGGTCATTTGAAGTTTGGTATCACAAAGTACACGAATGAGGATTGTATACGTATGATGCAAGAGTTTCAAAATGCTTGACAACAATTTTTAAGTTTACTCCAAAGCAAAGTTGTAGCATTTTAATTATAAATGTTAATTAAGGGTACTTGAAACAATCTGAATCTTTGAATATTTTCAAAACTATAAATAGACACAGATGCCATTCCAATTTCAATTTGTGGGTTTGTGCCAGTGATGAATCCAATGAACAATATTAAGCAAAGTTGCAGCATTTCAATTTATGTTCTAAAATTACAGGCACTTTACAAATTTTTATCTGTATCCTCAAAACTATTGTAGATTGAGGTGGCATTCCAATTTCAGCAAATATGTTTGTGCCATAAGTGATGTCCAGTCTTCTGAATGTGCACACTAAACAAAAAGGTAACTTTGATTTTGATGTATATGCCATAAGAACATCTGAGAAGACATAGAAATGACAGTATTATAACTTTGAAGGCACCCAGTGAAATTTGCTGTGAGAAGCTTGTGGTTTAGCACAAAAAGGCTTCCCTAAGATCAATATAAACTTGTGACCTAGAAAGAGGCATCACTCTAACTTTGAATTATAGGTTTGTGCTATTGGTGGCTCTGACAATGACCTTAACTTAAGTTGTAGTGTTTCAATTTATGCAAATGAGGCAAAGAGACAAAATTCAAACCTTATATACCTTCAAAACTGTTACACAGAGGTATCACTCTCACTTTAAATTATATGTTTGTGCTATTTCCAGATCCAATAAACTTTAAACATAAGTTGTAGTATTTTAAATTAGGCAAACTGGCAACATGGAATTCTTGAATATCTTCAAAACTATTACAGATAGGGGTGCCGTTCTTCCTTTAACTTATTGGTTTGTGTTATTGGTGCAACCAACTAACATTGAACCAAAGTTGTAGCATTTTGATTTATGTAAATTAAGTGAATACACAATTTCAATCTTGAAATTTTTCAAAGCTATCATAATTCTATTATTAGAATGGGGCAGTTACAAATTTCAGAAGGTAGAGAACAGTTCATCAAAATTTGGGAGGTTGACAAGTATGAATACCTAGGCATTAAGATAAAAACAACGGGTAAAGGCATGTTCAGGTATCAGGGGGAGATTTTCAAACAGAAAGTGAATCATACTAAGGGAATGATAAAAGCTATGGCACAGAATAGTTTCAACAGAGTGTACACAGCAAGGAAATTATGGGGTCCAGTTGCAATACCATGAATGATATATGGCTTAGATGTGATTTCAATAAATAAGGGAGATATCCAGGGAATGGAGAAAGCACATAATGAGATGTGGAAATGGATACTGGAAGCAACACCATTAACAGCAGCTATGGCAGTGAATAGTTTCAACACAGCGTACACAGCAAGGGTATTATGGGATAGAGTTGCATACCAGGACTGATATTTGGCTTAGATGTGATTTCAATAAGTGACGGAGATATCCAGGGAATGGAGAGAGCAGAGAATGCGATGGGGAAATGGATACTGGGAGCACCACCTAGTACAGCAACAGAAGCAGTCATAGGAGAGTTAGGATGGAATAAAATTGCACACAGGATTACCAAAGCAAATTTAAAGTATTGAGGATATCTACAAGCAGTAACTGAAGACAGGTGGTGCAGGAAAGTTTAAAATGAGGTAGTCTAGGAACAAACCAGATGTGTCAAAGACAGGGCTAAATTAGCAGAGACATGTATGAATTGAAAGGATATGATGAGGTTGATGATTTGAAAGTGTATACAGTATAGATAAGACTGTTACAGGGGGCTGGAAGGAGGACTGGAAAAGAGGAGCCAGGGGAAAGAGTATATTAAAAGCATACAAGGTATTGGAAAAGCCAAAGAAAACTGTATTGGGATGGAGCGATGGGATCCAGGCTCTTTTTCAAAGTAGGGGAGGAGTAATCAATCAAGAAAAGAGAAAATAGAAGTGGACAACAGGTAGTAATGGAAAATGTAAGGTGTGTAGACAAGAGACAGTGGACCATTGGCTGTGTGGTGTGATGCATATAGAGATAGGGGGAGATATTTTCAGAAAGTGGAAGGAAGATTATAATCACAAGTGTTTCCAAAAAGAGGTTCTGTGTTTAGAGGAAGAGGAACATGTAGCATGGGTTTTAGGTTTGAATGGTGGCTTTCTGGGCGACAAGAAAGGTACTAAAAGTGCAGGACAACCTGGTAGGATGCTGGGAGAAAAGAAATGAATGAGTTAGACAGCAACACGGTAAATTAGAATTCTAGAGTACAGGCAGGAAAGTGAATGGTGGTAACCCTTATAAGGGCTCTGATGGGGTCTCCCATGGGAAATGCCTGATACTTTGAGGTGGGGATAGGGTGTGAGAGGAAATTTTTGTCCCCCAACGGGAAAGAAAGTACAAGCCATGAGTGTGGAGTGATATATCCAGGACCAGGGGCCCTCCACAGCTGTGAGAGAATGCGTGGTGGACCCTTTGCCTAGGCTCTGGTCCTGGAAAACATGGCAGCACAAGCTGATGAGGATTACCATGGTTTCTTCCACCTCATCTTTTTTTTTTTCTTTCTTTTTTTTCTAGGCCACAGTGTTACACAGGACCACGGCAGAAAAGCAGAGAGCCATAGGAGTGAGGTGCTATTCTGACTTCAATCACAGGTTTGATATTACTATATCCAATGAACCATAAACCAAAATTGTGGTACTTTCATTACCCAAATTAAGTGAATTCCCAGTTTCAATTATTCAAGTTTTGAAAGCGACCACAGATTTGCTGCACAGCAAATCTTCTCTAGGTTTATTCTTATTCTCCACTCGTCGCCAGCGCATAGGACAGCGACTTGTGCATATTGCCATACACAATCCCAAGGTTCAAGCATTGAATTATCTTCTTAAACTAGTACACAGACATACACTTGAAAATCACGTCCACGGGTGCCTGGCTTCACCGCGAGTACCATCTGACAAGTGACATGTCTGCAGACCTTCAAGGCTGAATCCGACAATGTATGCAGAAACGGGACTGTCCGACAGGGACTTTCTGGCTTCTGCACAAGTTTTTGTTGTTCTTTGAAATTCTAGCATTTTGCCCACATGCTGCTGTAAATACTTTTTGTGATACTTGCCGACATTGCCCCTCAGTCACTGACTGTCACATCTATCCATAACGTAACCAGAATATATGCCACGCTCAAGAAAATTCATCAAAAACAGCAAGTCCGTTTTCCACGGTGCTTCCATCGGCTTTTACTTCTGAAGGCGGCGGTGCTCTACGTCATGTGTTCGTGCGTTTAGACCCAACCTTGACCTCCGCGGAAGTAGACCGTCAAGGTTGTCGAGTCTGACATTTGAATCCGCCGTTCAAAACTCGCCATTTTGACGGTAGAGGCTTGGGGAGTGTGGAAGACGTGTGTGGTTTGCGGCTCCCCACAAGTATGGAGAGTCTAATTCCGATTATAAACAAGCTTCAAGATGTGTTCAATACGGTTGGATCTGAAACAGTCCAATTGCCACAGATCGTTGTGATCGGAACACAGGTAGAAATCGTAAAAATCTCAACTCTCAGCCTGAAAGTAAAAGAATTGAATGTTTGTCGGGATCTGTCAAGCTCATGATCCCAGAAATTTGAAGTAAGATCTATATTTATATTTGATACATGGTAGGAGTTTTTATCTGACGCAATGTTGCACTCAATGCAATGCTAATAGCAGGTGCAAAATGGCCAGGCGTTCGCCCCCCTTGATTGTAGGCCAAACACCTGGTCTCCAAATTATCAATGTCAGTGATCACCGATCATGACCTCTGATGATCATTTAAAATTAGGCTGATGATTATGATAAAATCATGTGAAATTTTTGTTTTTGAATGACATGAATAAGGAGAAACAGCAAGAAAACTGTATTTTCCTGTATAGATTTGTTCAAAATCAAACTACTTTGAACATGGACCTATTATCGGAAGGACTGAGCACCAGCGGCACTTCAAACGCCAGAGCTTTGTTACCGCCACAGCGGGTAGGCGGCAATAAAACTCGCAGGCGTCAATTGTGTATTCGCGGCCGCTGGTCTCCCGAGCGTTAAACGGTGGGCTTTCATGGGAGTGGTCTCTCAAGACAGGGTCCACTGTATTATTATTATTATTTTTATTTCATTTTATATTTTTTGCATTTCAAACGTTTAAATACACCACAGTAGGTTCATACGGAATGAAAATACCCATGACTCTATGGCATGGGGATATTGTGCATGTTACTGGCATCTACAGGCGCCATATTGGATACTGGGCCCAGAAATCAACAATTTGACCACTTTTTGATCGCAAAATTCTAAGATACGCCGGTACTGGCGGTAAATTTGAACTGCACCAAAATCAACCTTTGCTTGTATACAATCATATTATGTAGGTTTAAAGTTCTGCATTCGACCGGCATTTATTGTAAAAAGCATCTAAATCTTATAAGTTTTGTCTTATCTGATCAACAGTGAAGGAGTCCCATAGAGATGGCAGTCCCTTCATAAAATCCCTACTAACCATCGCAGAACAAAAATTCGAATACCATTTTGCTCGTCTTTGCGGAAGGGGAACGGCAAGGCCGCTTGCGCATTCGAATGCTCAGTACGAAAGGCCCCTTATATCATTGCGCATCCAAGCGTTTAAGTTCCGGTCAAATGACGCCACGGGTTGCCAAGCTGAATGTGCCTGCCCAAGTGTGACTGCCACCCGCTCAGGCGGTACCAGAGCCGCGGAACAAAGGGCCCCGCTTATCGCTTATCGCGTTGCGGCAATCAGCGTAAAACAAAGGCGGATCAAAGACACTGTTTATTCGTATAAGTGAGCTTAATGGGTTTTGCGCTACTGAAATACGCCGTGCTCAGTCCTTCCGATAATAGGTCCATGCTTTGAAGAATCCATGTGAGCATGACAGATATCTTTGATACCTTAATTCGGTTGGTATGTTCATCATGGAGGTATTATACAGAAGGAGAGAGCACAGCCAGGTAACTTGAGCCCATCAAGCCCCCGTGGTGACCAATTGTACAAACGATCCCTTTGTCCTGCATTAATTAGCTCAATCGAGAGAAGCACCCGGTTTGAAACTGCGGTCGTGTTCAGCTAGGCTTGTAGCGCAACAGCACATAGCAACATCTAGCATCATTGCTCAGGAACAGTGGGGCCATATGATGCGTAATGTTGTAAGCGGCCACCAATCACCTGTATGCATTCGCAGTCAGATTAAATTGCTAGCTTCTGTCAAGACGATTTGAATGGTATCCGTTACATCATCGTACTCGTATTAGAACCCAAGATATTGTTTCCAAGGGGGATTCCAGTATGATGATGTAGGGAAAATTTTGCCAAAATAAAGATCTTCAGTAGTAAACTTTCTGGACACTGCCAGTTTGTCAAAATACTACCACATTGTACACTGACTTCAGATCTTGCAACAGATGTAAACAGCTATTTCTTGGCATGATCTGTCCAGGTAGAAAATCACCGTCGAAATAGGGGGAGAAATTCAATTCCTCCAAAGGGGGTGTCTTAATATGGTGGATATGTCCCAATGTAAAGTATAGGAATTTTGTGTGAATGAAGATCCATATAAATGAATAATCCAGATGCGACCGGTTAGTCCAAATAATGGCAAAGTGTACTCTGATTGGAGATCTTGCCATGGATGTTTACTGTCATTTCTTGGTGTCATTTGACCAGGTAGAAAATCAAGCTGGAAGTAGGGAGGAAATCCAGATGGATGGCTTAGTTCTTATAGGAATTTTAGCTTGAATAAAGATTTGTATAATGAAATATCCTGATGCAACTGGATTGTCAAAATACCACCACAATGCACCATGATGTAAGATCTTGCCATGGATGTTAACAATTATTGTGTGACATGATTTGGCCAGGTAGAAAATCAGCCTTGAAATAGGTGAACTTTGTCACCCAGCACCTCAGAGATTACTGAAAGGTGAAAAATACTGATGAATGCCAAGTGCTAATAGCCTCTGTGTTTACACAGGCTGTGCCCTGGCAGCCTCACAGTAGCACTGTGCGTGTTTAATTGCTCCCCATAATGCTTGGCGGTTTCAGGGCTGGAACCTTTGAGGTGGCTGGCGTGCTCTCTCCATCTGTATAATACCTCCATGATATGTTTGAAATCAGAGCATGACATAAGTACTGATAAAAACTGCCTGGTTGTCCCGGGGAATTAAATTTTCAATCAGGGCAACCGAAAATTTTGAGCTCTAAGAGACTTGAACCCACTGGTTGCTCCAGAATGTTTCTGGGGGACAACCAGTCGAAATATCAGCCTCTGGCCATGATCAGAGACTGTAAGTAGAATTTTCCATGGCATCTCCTCTGTTCATCAAGCACAAATTGGTCATGGTTCAGGCCTGCAGAAATTGGAATTTAAAGCAACCCATGGATGGGCTACACTAAGAAAAAAATTGTGTAACCCCCCTCCCCCCGCCATGTTTTCAATAATATAAACCATTTTAACTCTTCCAATGCCAACTGTGACTAAAGTCGAATTACTTGAGACGAAATGCTTTCAATAATAAGGATGCCAGATTCATATTCCTTGTGAAATGACCTTTCATTCAAGTACCAGCAACCCCCCTCCCCATGCCATGTTTTCCACAGACTCAGTATAACCCATTTTAACTCTTCCAATGCCAATTGTACTGTGACCAAAGTTGAACTACTTGAGACAAACTGCTTTCAATAATAAGGATGCCAGATTCATATTCCTTGTGAAAAGACCTTTCATTCAAGTACCAGCGTGCGTTTAGTTCCAGAGAATATATGTGTACTGGTCTGGGTCAACAGTTTTTCGCCACATGGTTTGGGCACAATGCACCCAAAGCATGCCCAGGAAAGTTGTTGATGCAGTCCAAAGCTTTGCACTGAATGAGCTAACAGTGTTGCATGTCTTGTTGCCTAAAGTTGATTGAATGATAAATGGGTTATGCCTCTCATAAGCTGCAGAGCATCTGCACGGAGGAAACTATGGATTGCACACTTTCTGCAGGCCTGTGGTTGCTGTCCCATCAAATGTTCATATTTCTTAACCATTTTCTGCTCAAAGTGCCTGGATGTAAATTTTCATCTGCCTCAATCTTTTCACATGAAACTGTTGTCAACATAAAACAATTTTTTGCTGAGAATTGTAGATAATAGGTATATAATGACAGCATGCCACAGGTTAACAGCTTACCTTGGTGTGGATTGGGCACCTTGTAGCCAACCCACACCAAGGAAAGCTGTTGACTCAATCTTACATTAGCCAAGAAAGGGTTAATACGGAAGTTCCATGCCATGTTGGAACCTGCACCAATTTGGAATTGATGCATCACTATTCCATTAAGGGACAACCAAGTGGGGATCTCTTGAAGGGAGACCGTATCATAGATACTCTCCGTGAATCAGTCATGGAATGATGCAGAACATTTAGATTACAGGAACATGACACTGCACCATGTGAAAAAAAAAATGTGTGTCTTACGAGCATGAGCTGTTTTTGCATCCAAGAAAGTAAGTTTTACATTGTCGCTTGTCCCACAGCAATTTATGTCAAACTTCAGACAAGTGGATGGTTAAATCTTTATAAAGCTCAAAGTTTGTACTTGTTATGTCTGAAAATTTACTTGCCCCTAATAATAGGGCTTTCCTGTATGTCAAGCCCTGAACATACGATAATTCCAACACAATTCCAAAGTTAACAATCTGGAATTTCCAACCTGGCTCTACAGCAAAATGAACTTGATTTAACAGCTTTAAACTATGACCATGCTTGCATGGTATCAAGATGTAAGAGTCTTAATCATTTGTATTATTGAGTGTCTTATCCTGTTCCATGTTTACAACTTTCCATGACTTCTTAGTTGGGATTAGTACACTTTCGATGATTTATGATTTACACAACTGCACCCAGATAATCTGATTCCTGTATTTGCATTCTACATGAAAACTCTCACATGAAGACATTGTAGGAACATTCTCATTCTGCACATAATCCAAGATAGCACACAACAGAGACACAGCTAACCATCGTGCAGTATCTTCATGCCCCGGTCAGTCAGAAAAAAATCCATTATTTGTGAGCACAAGTCATACAGTTGTACACTCCATATGCATTCACATACAAAATATTTGAAAACCACTTTATGGCCCGTTAGTGCCACTGAAATGTAAATAACCTTATGGGGGGGGGGGGGAGTGTAAGCAAAGATTATGAGTAATAAATAAGATGGTTATGTTGACAGGAAGGTGCTGATCGAAGTAGAGAGGTCTAAGTTACAAGCTGATTCACATGTTAATTTAGGGCTGTGAATCAGCCATAAATTTGTATACATGTATTTATTACCATTACCTTTTAGATTTTCAGATGGATGCTTGAATCAGTTGTTTCAGTTTAATGGTCTGCTGTCTGTCACTTTGCAAAGCACTGCATAAGCATTTCGTTGGTTGATGAGGGTGATATTAGAAGCTTATGTATATTATGGTAGAGTAGGCAGCGTGACAGAACACAATGACAGTGGATATAGGAATGCAGACCTGTTAAAAAAGCCAGCCTACCAGAGCACTGTTAGGAGGATGGAAGATATCAACTTAGTGATTACCAGTGACAAAGGCAACAATGAAAACACTTCATTTGGTGAAAAATAGGTGTCATTCTAGTATGGGTCATTTTCTCAATTGTTCCAAATTTTTTCAGTCAAACAATGTCTAAATTGATTATTTGTTTTATAATCAATGCAGCTCCAAATTTCAGCCTAGAATTAGTTATTGTTTTTGCGAATGTAACAGCTTGCAGTTCAACAGTTAATGTAGTAACCATTTATGAATAACCTACCTACATAATTTTTGCTTTATTCATTTATTTATGTATCTATCTATCTGTCTGTCTGCCGGCTCGGCGACCAACCGACCGACCGACCTACCTACCCACCCACCCACCCACCCACCCATCCATCCATCCATCCATCCATCCATTTAGATAGTTTGAGAACCTGAGTGGGAAGTTTAAATCTGTTAAGGTGGCATAATATTAAATAATTTGAACTTTTAAGGTTTATTGGGCCAAAGTTGCATTTTCTTTCAATAAAAAACATCTCACTACAGCATGTCACCCAACTGGTTTGGGAAAATGAAGAAATACAGATATGAGTTAATTTTGGACAACATATTCAGCTAATAAGTTGTCAAAAATTATCTTACTAGTTTCATGTACATATGTACAGAAAACAGACGAATGAAGAGGACGTGTAAGTAAAGGTTACAGAAATTGCATAGTAAATAATGGTTTTACAAACAAATCTGCTTGTCAAGCTTAAATTTATTCATAAAGTATTTCAGTTTCAAAGAAAAAAAGGAGACTGTCTTGTGTTGTTTTTAACATAAAAACTTATCATTTCCAAGGTGGCAAACTGGGCTTGTATTTGCAGTCAAGACAAATAATTCAAAATTCATTCATATATTGTATACTGTATATTATTTGTGCGTGGATACTGTCTGTTCCTTATGTGGTTAGTCCAGTCTTAAACATTCATTGTGTATGAGCACAGACTCTGTATCTAAATAAGCCTGCATATCACACATTGGGATTGACAGGCTAAGTTGCCTGTGTGTA
Source organism: Hermodice carunculata (assembly GCA_964020975.1). Taxonomy (NCBI): domain Eukaryota; kingdom Metazoa; phylum Annelida; class Polychaeta; order Eunicida; family Amphinomidae; genus Hermodice; species Hermodice carunculata. The sequence continues at coordinate 62,800,178 of OZ026622.1, read as the reverse complement.
TTCTGTCAGAACATTGCAAAAACAAGTTAAAGTGCCAGGGCTTACCTCAGAGCCTCCAAGTTCCCTGCCCCTGCAGGAGATCTCCCACTTTTTTGTGCTTTTTTTAAAAAGTCTCCCACTCTTTGTAGACTCTCCCGTTTTTTATAAAATTAAAAAAGTAACATTATTCCATCGGTGGCTGTAAAGTTTTACTGTTTTGCCGTGTTGTACTATATACGTATGGAATATGTCAATGATGCTGCTTAAAATGGTTCAAATGCAGGAAATGAAGATGCAAATTTCAGATTTTTCCTGGGGGAGCATGGTCCCAGACCCCCCTCCCGCCTCCCCCCCCCCATGCTTCGCACCTTTGATGCTCACCCTCCTGCTTTTCAGTACCTGCAGGAGGGAGATCTCCCACTTTTAACATAGGGTAGCTTGGAGGCTTTGTTACCAGAGACTTCACATCAATGAAATTGAGCTTTTGTTACTTTGGGGATGATGAAGTGCTAATATTTATCCATGCCAAATAGTTTCACTGTAACATGTTTACTTCTATGCAAAACTTTTAAGATGAAAGAGTGTCCCTCTGTCAGTAAAAACTTTATGGAGTCAATCAGTTAATTTGCTGTCAGATGTGGTCACTGATGGTCATGTCTAGATAACCATTCACAGTCAAAGCCTCGCTGGATTTACTTTTAATAATAATGATAATATTTTATTTAACCTCCACAAGGGAAAAAAGGAATACACACAAATAATACATTGAAATAATATGCATGAGCTAAAAATACCGGGCGAAGGTCACAACGGCTAATGGAGAAGGGTCCGACCAGTTTCGTTTCGACTGAAACTCATCCGGGACTGAGAGGAAAATGACGTAACGTCTGTTTATATACCAGAGTATAATTTTTCCATTGCCATGTAAAACACGGGCTTGTGATTACACAACATGGATCTCCGGACTTGTTGTGACAGTGGTTTTCAACGCAAAGTTGAATCCAAATGAATATTTGAATTACAGTGAACTCAAAGAATTGAGGTTACTGTTATTACACTTCTGTGGTCATTGAGTGTATAAACAGGAATAGTTAGTGGAAATTCAGAGTTCCACTGAAGCCCTACTGGAGGAGCTTCTGGCTGTGTGACTACACAGTAAACTGATAATTGTGCATCTTCCCATAGGTAAATCCATAGAATATGTCTACCTAGCAGAGAAACCATAGGGAAATGAAAGAAGAAAAAAAAGAAGAAATAATATGCATGTTAAAATCATAAGACAACCATACATAAAGTAAGTCATGATTTAAAGTTGCAAATAAAAAAATAGACTAAATAATATGTCACATACATGTATGTAATACAAAATGGACAGATCAAACACATCATACCTCAAACTAACACATAAGTCACCAAAATCGTTCTGATAAACATACATAATAATAGATACACCATAAACTGACGTTGAAAATTATAATCAATAATAAAATAGCTGATATGCTACGGGATCAAATCAAAGCTCAGAATGCTTTCAACAGTAAAGCCACTAATTCATGTTGGACGTTCCCGCATGAGTTGAAGTCTGGATGGATCACTAGGTACCAAAGAGTGTCCACGATACCATTGTTCTGGTTCTCAACTTTTACAGTTGAGCAGATTATTTCACAGGTGATTAATTAGAACCACTAGATTGTCTGTATATGGGTCAAAGTTATGATAGAGATAAAGGGATTAGCATATATTGTCTTCCTTCTTAATGGCCTGAGCACAGATGTCGTTTGTGAGCGATTAAAGTCAGCACATGTCCTATCTCCACGTTGAATGTCCCTTTTTCAATTCAAGTTGCCCTGCCCTCATCAAAAACCTTTGTATATAATAGTAAAACTAGCCAAGTGGAGGAGACGAGTCAGCAGACTGGCCTCGTTCCCGCGGCGGATCACTCCGAGTGCTTGCACGAGGAGTGATCCGCCGCGGGAACGAGGCCAGTCTGCTGACGAGTCTCCTCCACGCGGCTGGTTTTACTTTTATCCAGTAATTATAGCTGTAATTATATTTTCATCGTTAAATACAAAAAAAAGACAATTAAAAACAGTTTCAACGTTTATTTCATCAAACAAGGCTTTGCATAGTTTTGCGTATGAATAACTGTAACGCAGGATCCAGTAATTGGGTCATTTGAAAAACTACATGCTTGACGTGCGCCTCCTTCAAGCATTTAGAAGGAAAGTAGTTCTCAGTGACCTTTGCACTGTGGTGATACGGATTGACCTTTGCACTGTGGTGATATGGACAGGGTTATCACCCAGTCTGTATCTTCCACCTTTTCTGGATGATACAGCTATAATTACTGGATAAAGTAAAATACCTGATACTTATGTATTTATTCAGACATTTATTTATTTGTAATAGTACATCTTGACCCACACAGCTGAATTAAATGACCTATTGAAGTGTAATCCATCGGTACACAGGTAGTCCACTATATGGTATGTAGAAGTGTCACATATGGTGTGAATGGTTTGCTATGCTTGGTAATGAGACATCCACCAGTGTAAATGATTAACCAATTACATTGGATGAATATAAAGTTTATTGAAGTTAACTTCATACAGTGAGACATGTCATTACCTGACCCAGTGTATACATCCAGGGCTCTGCAATTCTATTTTTCAGTGGCAGTCCTCAGGGCTAGTAAGTCTGGTATTTATAGTAACTGACCCCCTGTGCAAACAGGCTTGTCCATGCATGCAAATATACATTAAAAAAATCCTAAAATTTGTGGGTGCGCCTGGGCAGTGTTTTGCCATTCTAACTTGCCCTGATTTGAAGTTAAATTGTCCCAGGCTAGCAGACCTGCAAATTCGTGAGCCCTGTACATGGGAGCTTTCCTATATATCAGTTACATGCTTGTATGTAAACCAGTGTTCAGTGGTGCTTGCTCTGATGACCAACTTTGATAAAAAAAACTGCCATTTCTAACGCTTAGCTCTTATGTCTGTTAAGTCGTGCAATTTTAGACCTCCCTGTCATGAGTGATCACTGTTGACTGGCAGTTTTCAACTTAGCAAGATTTAAATTTAATTATCAATTGTATGAATGGGAATGCACTGTTCTAGTTCTGTGTAACAATAGCATGATAAGTGATTTCGTTGATAAATACTTCACAAAGTGTAGTGTGGTAATGGCAGACAATAGCTGATTCAAGAGCTACTGCAAATTGAAGGAGGAACTGCCGCTTAAGCGATAATGGGACATTATCTCAGCAAAACCTTATAAAGGTGTGGTTTATACATGTACAGAAGATTTAGCAGTACAATAATAGTCTGTAGTTTAAACTGCCTGCCCTTCAAAAAATACATACGTACGTACGTACACACACACACACACACACACACACACACACACACACACACACACACACACACACACACACACACACACACACACACACACACACACACACACACACACACACACACACACACACACACACACACACACACACACACACACACACACACACACACACACACACACACACAGCTTCTCTAGCTTTTCTAAACCCCGGCCCTCAGTTTATTGATCCAGTCTCCTATTTTGTCAGGACATTGTTGCAAAATGCACCCTCTGTGTAAATGTAGGAATATATTTGCTCAGCACATGTGACTACTGACTAACAGTAAACACTAAAACTGCAGAACCAAGGCACATATGTTTCAGGACAGAAACTTGCCAGCGAAGTGACCTTGGTAATTCTGTAATGTTCAATATTTGAATTTTGATTTATTACAGAATTTACAGAGTAGATCATGTGGTTTCTATTAATAAGTGACATAACTTTGACATATTTAACCTTTTTTTAAAAATAATTTGTTTGACATTTGCAATTCAGAGATTGATACCACACAATATGACCAAATGTATCTTTTGCTTCACATCATAATTCTTTTTCCGACAGAGTTCTGGCAAGAGTTCCGTATTGGAAAGTCTGGTTGGAAGAGATTTCTTGCCACGTGGTACAGGCATTGTCACTCGAAGACCTTTGATATTACAGCTGGTTCATGTACCAAAAGATGACAAAGAGACATGGTTACAAGAGGGGGGTATGTATGCACATATTTTTCCCCAAGTATAATGGTAGTTATTACCTTGTAAAACTATATGTAAAATCGATAATGTATTGAGCCCAAGAAAATCATAACTCCACCTTTTGTTGCACAAAGCAACAATCCTTCATATACTTCTAATGTCATGTCAGCCTTGAGAATATCTTTGTTGTAGGTAGCCACAGAAAATCATAAGTGCAAGGTGAGAATTTTGGATCAAATTAAAAAGTGTATCTTATGAAGAAAAATGACTTGTGTGTCCTTCAAAATTTTTTTAGCACTCTAGAAGGTACATGAATGTGTTCTCAAAAAAAGTGTCAGATAATTTCACCAAAACTGTTGAATATCCTACATTTGTACAATTGTTTCGCAATGTCATGACAAAAATATGTATGAAGCGTTTTTCAAAACATAATATTGCACAAAACAAAAAGAATGTCATCTCTGCCTGGTGAAAGTACAACTTGTGCTCTGCACCACAAATATATTTTAACTCTTTAAGTGTCAAATTTTGGACTGAGTCAACAGCCTTGCTCGACACGCACTGGGTGCAATGCACCCATTGCTTACCGAGAAAAGCTGTTGCCCTTGGATATTTTCTCTGGAACTAGAGGCATGCTGTTACTTGAATGAAAGGTCTTTTTACGAGGAATATGAATCTGAGATCGTAATGATAATTCAGACTAGTTTCACTTGAGTAGATCGACTTAAGATGTGATTGGCACTCAAAGAGTTTGGCTTAGTTTATGAGAAGGATTGCCATTTAATTTAGCATTTATGATTTCAAAGAGAGTTTCTGTTGATTAAAATGAACTTGCAGGTCTGCAAATGAAAAGGGGAAATCTGGTCAGATACAATCCCGATGGTTCAGAATGTAGGACAAATACTGTCTGAAAAGTTTGAGCTTTAAATAATCAGCATAATAAAACCACGAAAACAGTAAATATGCATTATACCCAGAATATGGATGTGCACAATATTTACAATGTATATTTGCTTTGTTGTTGTTGCCAGGAAGAGGTAAGAAGGTTCACATACTATTTTCATTCTTCAAATTTATAAGTATTTTTTTTTCTTTCATGTCAATAGCATTGGCATCAAATGCATTAGCTTGTATAGAGATACCTTGTTATAACGACACTATCTGTCCCCTTCAAACTGATATCTGATTACATGCATTTCAGATAAATGAGTCATATAGCAAAGAAGTCCCACCAAACTGAAATTAAGGGAATGTTTTTTTAATATCTGAGTGTCTTTACAATGAGGTTTGCTTGTAGTTGTTATTTGATAAGGAAGTGATTAAGAGGACTTGTTCTTGCTCAAGTTTGTGTGCATGCTGAGATTGTTCCTGGATGAGGGGAGGGGATAGCCATGATACTTGCAAACTTGTACAGTTCCAAAATACAAACATTGACAAAGATTAGCATTTTGACATTTATCAGTCAGACTATGTCAAACAGTTCCTTATGAAAGAAATTAATTATTGTTTGATGAAAATGCAAGGCTTGAATGACGTACACATTAACAAATACAGCTGTCCATGTTCAGTGCATAATGTGCTTATGTCTGTGGTGATCTGCATCATTTGGCTATGGGCATAACCCAGGTTTTGACCAAGTACATACACCGTTGATGTCTGTTTTGGGGTGCTTTCTGGTCCTGCTTATTGTTGATGCTAGATATGTGTTTGTTTCTGATGTGCCCCCTTTCCCTTCACCCTGCATTACACACATTTAGGTCCATCTATATTTGTGAAATTGTTCAATATACATGAATCACTAAATGTGTATTTTAGATGGAACAGGACCAATGAAATGACATCATCTTGTTATGCTGTTTTGTGCAAAATAAGAGCATGATGCAAATTATATACACAGATGTTTTATTGACTTTCTGTGTCCCTAAAGTGATGAACTACCATGTTTACAAATTTAATATTCAATTTTTGGTGTTAAAATTTTTTCTTGGCAGTTCAAAAATGGAGGGGGGGTGGGGGGAGGAATGATGTTCAATATCTGAAAACATCACAAGCTGCCACCAATTCTATTTCTTGGATAAACATATCCATGAAGTGTTTCATGTAGTTGTTCCAAAAGTGGGGAAAATTTTTTTAAATATGAAAATAATCTTTTACTGAGACCCTTGGTATTGGACTCTAAATTGTTGACAGGCATTTTCTCCATCTCATTGCATTAATTTTGCACCTTACTAGTATTAAATGAACATTAAGAGTTAATGAACGTGTAAAACGGTAAGGATGCTAAATATGTTAGTAGGCCTACCATTGCTTGTATAGTATAGGGGGATGATTGTAGGTACCATTGTCAAGGCTGAAATGTGATGAAACATTTGCATCTCATATCTCATTATTTACATCTTAAAAATGCTCAATGGGTTAATTGGCTGGTATATGCTATTCCTGGTCACTCGCTACAATCCAGCCCTCCCACCATTGAAGACCATTATTGACAGAAATTGGGGAACAATCATGGCTTCAAGACATGCCAGTTCCATCCAAAACAAACAGGTTATTGTTGGTTTCAGAAGAAACACAAATCTGAAGGACATTCTAACGCACTCACGTATGGAATATCCAAAAGACCCACGCACACCCCAAATCTCGGGTATCACTGAACAACATCCCTGTGACACTTCTAACTGTAAATACTGCCGTATCATTAACACATCTGGCAGATCACCAAACTTGGAACCTGCAAGTCCAAATCTTGGAACACGTCTGTACTCCCCCCGACTTGCTAAAAACCTTGCAACTCAGGCTAACGAGAGAAAAGCATTGGATCCACCAACTATGTACAACTGAGCCATTTGGCCTGAATGTCATGGGCAGATAAGCTTACTAGCTTCGTCATATAATAAATTTTTCAGTTCTCAAGCTTATCTGCCTCATTACAGGAATTTCTAACCACATGAATCAAACCTGGTTCATGCCCACGGAACCGCAAAATATCTTGGGCTATCATTTGATACCTTTTATTAACAGGTTTAGAACTTGGAATCCCACAAGTTATTCCTTTATTACATAACATATCTTTATTACATGTGATGGAGACCTCAAATCTACCCATTCACACTCACTGACCTAAATCGGTACAGTTATCTTGCACCCCGTGACCTCAGTACCACGGGTGGTTAGAAAGTTTTCAAACAACCAAATTTGGTTGGAATTTTCTTCTTACCTGTCCTCCCAGACAGGTAGGCCGGTTTGATTGGACAGTCGAGCAACGTTCGCACAACACACGTACCCAATTTACGTTGGAAACGTGGTGTTACGTCCAATATAAATAGTACGTGCGGTTGACCGTTACTTCAGTAGCTGATGAGCCTAGTCATAGGCGAAACCGATCCTACTACTGATCCTCTTAGGATCCCAACTTGACTTTACTTTTTAGCCTGGCCGAGTGAAACATTAATTGGCTGGTACCTTTATTTACATGCATGTATGCTACATTACATCATCAGGTACTTCATTGTAAACATACATGATACATGTTATAAAGAAAACATGATTTGATAAATAATCATTAACATGTGTTAAGTAAATATCAGCTTTAAACCCATTGCATTACAAGATGCTAGGGCCCTAATGGCTGAAATATGAAAAGTAGGGTACAAGTTGTGTGTGTGTGTGTGCGTGCGTGCGTGCGTGCGTGCGTGCGTGCGTGCGTACATGTGTCTGTGTCTGCACGTGTGTATTTGTGTACATGTTTATCATGTAAATATGAGTATCATGGGTATGGTCATCATGGTTACATTTATTCAGTCATTCATTCATTTTTTTTTTTTTCATTTTATTGATTTGGAAGTTTTTCTTTCATTTTTTATTGTTGTCCTCAACATAATTTCTTGGTACGAGCAAAGATGACAGCAGACATGTTCACAGATGTTCATTTCTTTGTACAGTGGACCTTGCTCTAGACCTTGTGACCACCTCATAAATCAGATAATGTAACTCCCGCTCTGATTTAACTGACTTGTGATTTCCCAAATTAATTTGTATGTCACCTCTCCAATACAACGCCCTGTCTAACATGCAGTGTGACCAGGATGTTAGGTTTAGTTGTATTGTATGATGCAGTCTTTTATTGCATAATAATACTGTTGTCAGCCAAGCCTCGTTTTGAAAAAAATTGAAAAATTTTATGAATAAAATAACTCAATAGGGGTGATCTGGGTTGGTTTAATGTCTTGACACACAGCTTTTTGTTCCCATGATGCATGTTTGTAACACCTAGCAACCCATGCCATTTGAGGTCAGGAGGGTCAGCAAAGCCTGTTACATTACAGTGAACCTGAAAGTTTCACCCTGCATATGAGGATGATTTTTGGAATTATCAACTTCTAATCTGCCTGAAGTGCATATTATTATCTTTCAAATACACCCAGGTGTGATAAAATGAAAGTTTAATGCTTATTTGGCAATATATAGAGAGGTTAAATTTATATCTGCTAATAGGAGATATGCATATTAATTTCCCGCCAGAACTGCATACCTGATTGCCTTGTCTCGCTTGGCGGGATATGGCGAGATGTGGGCCAGTACCTGTGGGAACAAGCAGGATATTACCAATATTTTGGAAATACAGAATACTTATTGAAGGCAGATTAACTTTTTTTTAATCTATGGCTCGTGAAATACTATATGAATACCAGTTTGACATTTTTGAACTTAAATTTCTCAAAAACCCCCACTAATTTGTGAGAAATGAACACATTATTTGACAAAGATACACACAGGAACATGCAAATCTGCATCACCTTAGCCTAAGACCAGATAAATAAAACAGAGTTTTCAGGTACATTTTGAACAAAATTGGTAAGGCTAGTTGCTTTTTATTAGCATATCAGTCACTTTTTTATTTGATAGTTTTACAAATGTTTGTCAGGAAAGAGGGAAATAAGGCCCCAATTACACAAAATTAACATTTTTTCCCTGTATGGCTGTATAGGAGGCTTTCTTGTATGAATCTGAATTTGTTGTGGCACAGCTTTATTGAAAAGATTTTGTACATTTACTTGTAGTTCTAGATTTACATATGTACATTGGATTATGTACAGTGGACAGCATACATGGGCATGGTTAGAAATTCTCTTCATAGTTGTGTCAGCTGTGATGCTTTGGTTTCTGCATATGAACATGGTTAATGTAATGTGGTGAAAGTGCTGCAAATGTGGCCAGTTAAGTCTTGGAATAGAAAGACGGAACATTTTTTTCTAAATGAAGAACATACATGCAGGGATCTTTTTAATTGCTTAAAATCAGATTAACTCCAAATTTGTAATTTTTGTTTTTTTTGTTTTTTGTTTTTGTTTTTGTGAACATTACTGAAATGTATGCTGGTATATGTTATTTTAGATTACATAATCTAAATGATATTTGTATACTTTGAAGCTCATTTTTTTAGTGGAGTTTTTTTAGTGTGACAATCCTCTTATATTTGACCTGTGTAATTATAACAGAAAGTTGAGTAAAGTATGTAACACCCAGCTAGTTCCATTGCCAGCTGTAAACAAGGACTTGTTCAATATTTGTCTCTCTAATTTATAAATGTTGCCAATTTCTGGGTGGGGTCAATGCATGATGTTTGCAAACTGTTGTTTGTTAACTACAGATGCATACATTTGTGTGCTGCTTATATCGTGTATGATAAATAATTATATTGTACATACACAACGACACAGGGCAGTGTAGCTCAGTGTTAATGTTCTGTTGTAATAAATGGTTCTAGGTAATGTTGCATAAACTCAAACTTTACTTTGAATGTTCTTTTATTTATTTATTTATTTGTTTGTTTATTCATTCATTCATCCATCCATCCATCCATCCATCCATCCACCCATCCATCCATCCATCCATCCATCCATCCATCCATCCATCCATCCATCCATCCATCCATCCATCCATCCATCCATCCATTCATTCATTCATTTATTTATTTTATCATTGTTTAAGTGGACAGGGGTGGAGACATCAATAAACTGTTGTTGATAGAGAAAGACATTGCAGTTGTTCCAGCTGAGCTCATTCAGTGCAAAGTGAATTGGCTGTAACCTATAGGGTGAGCTGGTTGGTTGTGGATATTGAAGAGCAATACGGTGAATACAAGTTGGGCCAGTTTCATGTGTAAATGACAATATATAGAGCCTTTCCAGGGCCAAATGCACTAATGGCTGGGCAGTAAATGTAGTGGAGCATCAGAGGGAAATAGGCAGAAGAAAACCTCACTGGAGTTGCAATAAACTTAGCAAGAAAGCCAATATCACCATTGATAATGATACAAATGCTAAAAACATATGTATACACGTACTTGCAGAATCATCAGATAGAGCAGAGGAATGGGGCAAATTTCTGCACACCAAAGGAAAAGTGTACACAGATTTCCGTGACATCCGGACCGAAATAGAAAATGAAACTGATCGGATGGGAGGCACAAACAAGGTTTGTTTCTTATGTGTGTCATAATTATTTTCTTTCAGGATAAAATTCTATAAGTTTAAGAAATGGTGGGTGCATGCGACTACATGTACATAATTGATTGTTTATGTCAACTTCATTTACCATTTATGTGGCAGTGCCATATTCAATGAAGAATTACAAAAATTTTTTTTTTTTTGCTTTTTTTCAATTAATTCAGTTACCAGGTCAGTATCCATTAATGTATAATGCTACAGGCACTTTTGAAATCATGAATTTGAATGAATTCCACAAATACACCGTGATCTCCATGGAAAATCCTCTACTAAGAAATTCATCTCATGAGGACATTAATCTGGGGAAACCCTGACTTTCCCCAGCAACCGTCTCTTCACGTCTGGAATGACTTTGGATCCCCATGTCAGCCAGATTTGTAACCCAACGGACCAAATCTGGCTGTTGTGGTTTTTGACGTGCTAACACGATTTCACGTCAGGTTTTTACGTAATATACATTACTAGGACTGGTATTACCGTAGGGTATAAATAGGCGTGCCCAATCCATTACAGATAAGCAATTGATGAGATCCATCTAGGTCGAAACCAGTCTGGCGATTTCTGGTTGGTGTGACAGACAGGCATCCTAGTTTACCATTCACAGTTGCCCAATATCACTATTTAAGAATAGAGTGAAAATGGCATGCTTTCTTCATCACTTGAGTTTTTGTGAAGCACATGTAGCTGTATGTTAACCTCAGCTGACTAGTGTTCAGTACCATTAGTCCATGCATGGGATGAATTAAAACGACTTAGGAGGAAAAAAAAAGTCATTCTATTTTTAGTCTTCTAAGAGACTGACTGTTAGTTGTAAGATGGGTTAGCCACCAACAAAAAAGTATGGGAAGAGACTTGGGAGCCAAATTAACAAGTCATCTAATAAGTTACTCGTAACAAGAGATGCTTAGGATTTTGGATACAGATTAAAGTCTGGCAGGCTAGAGACCTTCATGTTGTTTTAGCCAAACTGGCCATGCTAAAGTCATGAAATCCTGTGCCAGCAGAGGCACATTGTGTTCTGCATTTATCTCTTGGGGAAAATACTGTGTCACTTGATATATATATATATAAAGATCTAGATGTTTACTGGTGCGTGCATGTAGTGCAATTATTTCCTTTATTATTTTGCATGAGGGACACAGGATTCAGTGTTTTCTTCACAAGATATAAAAGTAGAAAGGTTTTGGTCTGTCTTTTTGTCGCCATCTTTTTGGTTTTCACCACCTTTCATCTTTTTCCATGAAAACATCTCATATTTTTGTAATGTGTTACAAAATTGTCACAAAACAAGAATAACTTTAATAGGTATCATCTGGTTTATCACCTTTCTACAATCAAATCCTGGGAAAAACCCTGAGGGAAAAAAAAAACAAAACAAACAAACAAACAAAAACAAAAAATAAACCCAAGAGAATTTAAGTGCCACATGTAGCATAAAAAGAGTCTTGCAGGTTGATCATTGTTATATACTTGCAGGGGATCTGTGCAGAGGCCATCCATCTTAAAATATTCTCACCCAAAGTCCTCAACCTGACCCTGGTAGATTTGCCCGGCCTCACCAAAGTTCCAGTTGGTGAACAGCCAGAGGATATAGAGATGCAGATTCGGGAGCTCTGTCTAAAGTACATCGCTAATCCTAACTGCATCATTTTAGCAGTGACTGCAGCAAATACAGATATGGCAACATCTGAGGCACTCAAGCTGGCTAAAGACGTGGACCCTGATGGTAAGTGACTAAGGCAAGAGAGAAGCCAGTGAAGATGTCACATTCAACCACCTGGACTCCAGACTGGTCCTGGAATATCGGAATAATTTCTGTTCTCAATGACATTGTAATGTCCTTAAACTTCCTTTATTTCTGTTATTGCACTTGCTTGTAAAAGGTATTTCCTGAATTCAGTGAGTGAACATGAAAAGGGAGTTTGAGGGAACGATTTTTGAGCAATTTAGATATCAGGTACTTAAAATTTGTGGTGTCCTTAGAACTTTTTTTTTTTTTTGCAAATGCCCGTGTCAACCGAACAAAGACAGAAAGGGAGATATAAATACATATGCACGTATATGAAAGAACCTGATTTCTCCTGACCCCAGTGTCTTGGATCCGTTATCTCACAGAAAATAATATTAAGGTGCAGAGCAAAAAAATAATAATGTAATTGTGTTCAGAATCTAGGTTGTGCTTGTGATATTTCTGATATTTGGTGAAGGTGCACAGTAAACGTTTGGTGTTACCAGCAGTCCTGAGTTCCAGCTGTAAGCATATTTAAAAGCCCATCACAATGACAATGTGATTTTTTTTCTGTTCCTTCTGATTTGCTTGATAGGCCGAAGAACACTCGCTGTTGTAACCAAGCTGGACCTGATGGATCACGGCACAGATGCTATAGATGTTCTGTGTGGACGGGTTATACCTGTCAAGCTAGGAATCATAGGAGTTGTCAACAGAAGCCAGGCGGATATTAATGTCAAAAAGGTGTGAAGCTCTTTGGTCTTGCTTGTGAAGAAAATAAAATAAAGGTTCATTGTGCAAGGTAATATCTAGAAATTATTGTGTTGCATTAAAGGTATTGTTATGGTTTTATGGAAGAATCTGTGGGTAGTGAAAAGGAAAGATAGAACAAAGAAAGAGGGAATTGTGAAGGAGAGCAGAAGTTAAACCGGCAAACAGTAAACTTAACTTCCATAAATTCTTTATGTTGATCAGCTGTTTAGATGAGCTCTGATTGCTTCGCTGTCTTTTGTAAGTCACAACAGAATATCAAAAGGAGGTAATTGTATGTCTTATTCATTTGTTTTCAGAACATAGAAGAAACGGTGAAAGATGAAGCAGCCTTCTTGCAGAAGAAATACCCAGCTATTGCTAACAGAAATGGCACAATTTTCCTTGCAAGAACCCTCAATAGGGTAAGAATAACATTCAGTCTAGTGTAAACTTGGGTGTTTTGTGTTACTAAGCTTTATGTGATTTTTTTTTTGGTAACTTCTGGAAAATTGTCGAATTTAGAAACACCTTTGTGATATGATGTATTTTTAACCCTTTCAGTGCCAACTGTGACTAAAGTTGATCTAATTAAAAGGAACTGCTCTGAATTATTTTAAGGATGCTGGATTCATGTTCCTTGTCAAAAGACCTTTGATTCAAGTACCAGCATGCCTGTAATTACATAGAATATAATAGTCCAGGTCAACACCTTTCGTCAGTGTGCCTTTGATGCACTACATCAAAAGCATGCAAAGGAAAGCTGTTGATTCGGTCCAAAATGTGGCACAGAAAGAGTTAATAGAAACTAGACAAAGGCATGACAGCACATAATGATGAAGAAAACAGGTGTGACTGGTGTCACCATATGAGTGACTTCTTAGGGACTGGGCATGACAGAAGCCCCTTTTTATAGACTATGATATGCACAGATGACATACTGAGGCAGATGTCAAGTGTGGATCACTGGGTCCACCAACACCCAGCCATTATATTCACCTTAGAGTATTCTTACTGTTAATTTTAACTTTTCAGACAGCAGGTGGCCATCTATAATGCAACCTGTGCTGCTAACACATACTCATAGTAATATCCATTGTACATCATGCCACCCAGAACATGTTGTCAGATTCCTACTCGACAGTCAGTACCACAGGATCAGCAGAATGTGCCTGGATCCAGAAGACCGGAATCGCTATGTGGACCTGATGAAATCCCACTTTGTTAAAGGACTTTGCAACCCAATCTCAAACCTCAAACATCACAGAACGAAAGCCCATGTTAAAACATGCCAAGAACTACTCCACCCAAGTCTCCTCAGGAGCACAGTGGACAACTGGCATTACCTCTGTCAGTGCCAAGTTTTGGACTGAGTCAACAGCTTTCCGTGGCATGCTTTGGGCACAATGCACCCAAAGCATGCTGAAGAAAGCTGCTGACCTAAACGGTTATATTCTGTGGCGCTAGGTATGCTGGTTCTTGAATGTAAAGTCTTTTAACAAAGAATATTAATATAGTAGCCGTTTGACAATTCAGAGAAGTTCATCTTGGGTACTTCGACTTCAGTCACTAGTTGGCAGTGAAAGATATAATTCACGATGACAACCCTTGTTGTCCCAAAACTAAACAACCTGTCCTTCACTATTGCAGGATACTTAAAACTTCGCCTGAGTGCAAATGGCTTCTCACAGAGTCCCCAATCCTCAGGGGTAGAGGCTGCCCTAACCTCAGTGATCTACTTGTCAGGACTAAACTACTATACCTAAGGCCAAAACAGGGTCACACCCATGCCAGTCCTCCGAACTCTTGTGAATGCAAAATCTGGGACATATGCAGGATGATCCAAATGCCTGATTATTCTGTCATTTCACACCTTTGAAAAAAAAGGTCCCTATTCCAAAGGGCTTGAATTGCAGTATAGAAAATGTGGTCTATCTTCTCGCTTGCCTGAGGTACATATGACAATAGTAGAATGATTCCTCAAACATGAATGCAGTTTCAAATGGGAAAAACAAATGCCAGTCAGGAGACAGTGGAATTTGCCTGACCACTGCCAGTCTTGCACCATTTTCCTGGTTGTCCTCCAAGTCATCAATGAAGGCCCTGACCTAGATTCCTTTACCAACTGTTGAAGGTGGAAGGAGAAGGGAACGATTCTGGACACAGAGGTTCAATACCCTGAGTCAGTCAACCTTAGCTGCCTCTTCAAGTACAACTGCACTTTATATAAAAGTATCTATCTTCAGTTGGCACCATTACGCATCACTTCAATCTTTATTTAATGTTATGGGTATTTGCCGAAGATTGTGTGCCAGTTGTAAAAGGTTAAGTCTTGGGAGGTGATCACAGTTGTATCAGTTTAGATCCTGAAATTGTCTGGAAACTGGACTTTGTTTCTGGCCTTGCTTTCACTGAGACTGCTCTTTGAATACACTTTGTTACATGTTTTTGATTATTAATCCTTTTAGTGCCAAATTTTGGACTGAGTCAACAGCTTTTCTTGGTGTACATTGGGTGCAATGCGCCCAATGCACACTGAGAATATTGTTGACCTGGATTATTCCCTCTGGAATTACAGGCATGCTGATACTTGAATGAAAGGGTTTTTTTATGAGGAATACGGATCTGAGATCCTAATGATAATTCTGACTAGTTTCATTATAGTACAGATCGACTTAAGACATTATTGTCACTGAAAGAGTCAACCTGTAGCTTGTGACCAGCGTTTGCGTGAAGCAACTTTTCTTTTGCTGGCAGTGGGCTTGGTCTCAGCAGCTACCACTGTGTCAAATGTCCCCGCTCCCATCGTACAGAAAATGGTTTATTAGGTAAGCTGTCATTCACTCACCTGAGCAACATATTTCACAACATTTCACAAAAGAATCCAAATTTCAGTTGTACTTATCTCATATGTTACAGTTACTGATGCACCACATACGAGACAACCTACCAGAGCTGAAGACCAGAGTCAATGTAATGGCTGCTCAATTTCAGCAACTGCTGAACTCCTTTGGAGATGAAGTGGAAGATAAGGTAATGATATTGCTGTAACTTGTAAATATAAGCAAGTGCGACTGTCCTTAACCTCTTCCCTATTGAAATAAGACTGAAGCAACAGCTTTCCATGTGGATGGTTGTGCACCAAGTACCCAACCATACACAAAGAAAGCTGGTGTTTTGAAAATGCTATTCTGATAGGGGTCATCTCATTCAGGGTTTTTTTTAATTGTTTAAAAAAAGATAACATTTTACCTGCAGCTGGTTTAAATTGGAATTACTGTGTTTTTTTGTTTTTTTTCAAGTTTACTGCTTTCACAATCGTTCGCAAATAGCATTGTTCATGACCATTTTCTCTCCATTAGCAATGGAGAATATCACCAGTAGGTGGCACTGCATGTCACTTTCCCATTGGTATCCACCTGCTGAATGTGGGGGCACCAGGGGATTACCAAAATCTGTTTCATTCATTTGTTGAAAATGTCATGTGACACAGGAAGCAGGTGCTGCCACCATGCACAGTAGTGTATCTGACCTGCCCTGTAGATTTGTTTTTGTGATGTGTAGAGAGATGGTATTTGATGTCTTTGGTATTGTTGTTCCTGAAGTCCTTTTTGTTAACAGTTGACTGTTCCGTGACATAAGTGTGAAGTTAAACTCCATTTTCTCTCATTTCAGGGTCAGCTTTTACTACAAATTATAACCAAATTTGCTGCTGCATACTGTAACACAATTGAAGGCACCGCCAAAAATATTGAGACAGCAGAACTGTAAGTATGACAAGTTTGTCACTCAGTTAACATATTGGCTATGTTTATTTAGCGTGGCATTATTGTTTCAATATGATAAAACTTACTACTTGCAATGCAACATTAACTTAACAATATATTAACGTTTCATAAGACAATTTTTGGTTTTAGATGAAACACTGGTACCTGGTACTTCTAAGAAGGATGAGAATTTTCTCTCATGACAGGATTTCTTCCTCTTTGCAGGAAAAATAATTATTATATCAAAATATTAAGAGATTTTGTATGAAAAGTCCAATTTGGTGGGTTGACAATGGTTTGGAGGGGGTATGAATGAAAAGTGGTTGACAGGATAAGTTGGAAGTCTAAAGTCTGTTTGACTTCTACGTCTACTTGAAATGGTTGTATAGCTCATTTGATTGTGTGATAAAATCACAACTGGCAGTTTGGCAACTTGGTACTGCTGGATGGCATCATGAGTTAGAGTCTCTTCTTCACACAGTAAATTAAACCAATAGAATAAATTGAGTGCACGGTGGCCACCAGATGGCACCAATAACTGGAGATGCATCATAACATATCTCACTGTTTTCTTTAATGACAGATGTGGTGGAGCGAGGATCTGTTACATCTTCCATGAAACATTTGGAAGAACCTTGGAGTCTGTGGATCCACTTGGGGGACTTTCCCAGATCGATGTACTCACAGCCATCAGGAATGCCACAGTTAGTATATCACAAAACACAAGTTATCCTGGCTAATGTGAGGATATAATTTAGTCATGATTGTTGTCGACTCTGTAGATTGAGTGCAACCATGTAACTGTAGAAGATTCAATTTCAGTGAAAAAAAAAAAAGAAACATTTTGGTCACATATATCCTGTGTCCTTGGGGGGGGGGGGGGGAGAGGGAGGGATACAATCACACCCATACAGTATGACAGTATTTCCATTTGGGTATTGACACAGGAAGCTAGATATGCTTGTGACAGGGTTCATACAGGTCCTTGAAATCCTGGAAAGTACTTGAATTTGCTAAATGCTGTTGCAGGGCCTTGAAAATCAATGTTTTTACAATAAAGTCCTTGAATTTTAAATGTCCACTGATACGCCTTCGTCAAAAAGTTGGGTTAACTTGATTACTTCTTCTCCTCCCACTGTAGCAACCCTACACAATAGTTCAGCCCAAAACACAGAGTGCCTGTTTTTATTACAGGGGCCCCGACCAGCACTCTTTGTCCCAGAGGTGTCATTTGAGCTTTTAGTGAAGAGACAAATTCGCAGGCTTGAGGAACCAAGCCAAAGATGTGTGGAGCTTGTACATGAAGAGATGCAAAGGATTATACAACACTGTGGAACACAGGTATGTGCATGTAAAGAAAGTTTTAAAATGAAATATCGCCCACTTTTTGGGGAAGGGGGTTAGTGTCACTGTCACCTCCCCCTCATAATGTGTTGTATAGTAAATACTTATCTGATTGCTTGTACACATCCATGCATCCATCGCACATTCATATCCAAGCTTTAACTTTTTAATGCTATGAATTTTTTTTAGTGAAAATACACATTTACATATATGAGGACCCAGGGAGTGTCCTGTAACAAAAGTAGGTTATTAGGTCAACTTTCTGGGTCATGCCATGGTAGCAGGGGCAGGGCATACTTCCAGTAGTGTGTAATTATGTTTTAATTTATTTTTACCTTTGTTGAGCAAACTTTGTTATTATTCATCTAAGAGTCAACCTCTTTTTGGGTTGTGATACAGTACCAGGCAAGGGCCTGACAGCTAAAAAACGAAACAAAGTCGGTAAGTTAGTCCAACCGGTTTTGCCACCAGTGGGGCATGATCAGGGACTAAACATGACCGTTGTGTATATCTCTTATATACTACAGTATAAACGTGACATTACTAACGTTGTTAGGCCAATGTCATACGCAGGTTGTTGAGCCTGCCTGTTCAAAATTTTGTTGACCTGTCCTGTGACCTGGCGTAAAAGGTTTGTGCCCTGTGACATGTGCTCCTGTTTGTTGTGTCTATGACGTCATAGGCACAGGATTCCCCTGTACTGGGATGTCCCAGTGATGGGGAGTTGCCCATTCAAGCATGAAATGAATATTTACATAAGTTATGGGACTAATTCTGTGACATGGTCATTGGTATGAATCCACTGTGCATATTTCAATGATATATAAGCTAAATAAGAATACACATAGTGTTTCAACTGTCATGTGGTAAAACTAGTGTTTGTACCGCCTACACGGACATGGGAAAATAAGTAACAAAAAAAAAAAAAAAAAAATTGGTGGGGGGGGGGGAGTGTTGCTCATTTCAGATGGAAAGTTTTATTCCCCAGTAAAAGGAAATGTATTATATTTCTTGCCCTCACGCAGAGACGCCAGATCATTATTCTTATTATTTATTTCCGGGAAAGTGGCAGTCCTTGCAGATGTATAGCAGTAAAACTCACTCCTTTTGATCTTATTTGCTTACAGCAAGAAATGTTGAGGTTCCCAAAATTGCATGAGAAGATAGTAGATGTGGTCACCTCCCTACTGAGACGAAGGTTACCAGTCACCAATGCAATGGTACGTATTACAGCACATGTAGCCCCTCTGAGAGATCACATTGACGCGAGACCCCCTGACGCCTTCTACCACATTTATGGGGCTCCTGCAGCTATATGTAATACTATGTAATTTGACCCCCATTGAGAACATCTGTCACTACTTTTGGACTAGCCATCGATCAGATAAACTGACAGCATAGTGTTAAAGTGCAGTTATCCTCATTTTGAAACACTTTGAGAGGGCCATTGAACTTTATAGACTTTTGTTTTAGTGCACGTTGGTGACCCTTAGAGGTGAGCTGTGTTACTGTAATTTTACATAGTAACCACTTCAAGTATAAATACTGTGTTCAGTTGTCACAAACAACATTTGCTCCTGCTGGTTTGCTACATAAACATATGGTTCAGGGGTTAGTCAAAATTGAAATTTTTCTTATCTGAACTTGTTTTATACAAATTTAGGAATTATGTTTGGTTTGATAGGTATTCTTCATTCGTATTGAAGCTCTGCATTTAAACGCAAAACTTCACTTATTTAGCTAATTCATCATTTGCCATGTTCATATGTATTCATTATTATGTGGGTTGTCTGTGCTGAATATTTAGCTTAGACAAGAAGCCGCTACTCTAAGAGACACGAATGGGGACAGGTTCCAAAAATGTACTGAGTAGTTACCCACTGAAGACCCTTTGATAGACAAATTTAGTAATTATGTTTGGTTTGATAGGTATTTTTCATTCATATTGAAGCTCTGCATTTATATGCAAAACTTCACTTATGTAGCTAATTCATTAGTTGCCACGTTCATATTTATTCATTATCATGTGGGTTGTCTTCGCTGAATATTTAGCTTAGACAAGAAGCCGCTACTGAGAGAGACATGAACAGGTACAGGCTCCAAAACATGTTCAGGGTAGTTACCCACTGAAGACCCTTTACTACACATTGTATTTGGGCTAATGCAACGTAGGTCAAAATTGTACAGAAGAACATGAGTAATATGTACAATAGTGCTTCCATATTTAGGTAGATTAGACAGAGACAGGTTAGCTTATGGAGTGTATAGAGTTTGGACTGTGGAATAGGGAAACAACAACCAGGAAGTGGTGCTGGACATAAACTGTAGTATAAATATACCAGAATTTTAAAGTCACAGAATACTTTCATACCTGTCTTTGAAACTGGTAGAATGGCAAATCCCAAGGGCATGTGCAGATCTTTTGTAAACAAAACATTTGTCCACTTTTTAACCCTCTTTTTAAAAAAAAATTTACATGCAGATTTAGAAATTGCTTTATCATTGTATCTTAGCAAATGATCTTCTGCCCCATTTACATTCTTGATATCAGGTAGAGAACTTGGTGGCTATAGAGCTGGCATACATCAACACCAAACACCCAGACTTCACAGAAGCTGGCCTGGTCCACAGAGCTCTGACAGAGAACTTAGATGCTGACATGAAAATGAGCCGAGAGCCACAGAACAAGCAGGTGCTATCCCAAGATGATAAGGTAAGACAATCTCTAGGGACACAGATTTTGAAACAGACTGACAGGTGAATTTCCCTATGTACACATTCTGTCTCGCTTTAATCCTCAACAAAACTGTCGCTAATGTCCTATTTCCACCATCAGGTTTTTATGTAATTGTAGAGTGGCATACATGAAATGCCTGTGAGCTAGACTCTTGATTTATTTAATGTTAATAACAGTATCAACCATAATGTTTCAAAAATCAGTTGAGAGCAGGTATGTAAATCTGGATGAGGGGGAAAAAAGTATTGTAGATGATGTGGATTGGGTATGATGCCACTTAAGTTATTGTCAATCATTCTTAGGAAATTTGGCTCCTAATTCTTCTGCTAATTGTATTTCTTAGAATTGTCTGAATATTTGTTACCTCTTAAGCAGACCAATTTCCAGATTGGTCTCTGAGAAGGCAAGAATCTTCAGTTAGGTAATGTGTGGTGTTCATTGTTCTATTCAAGGAAAGAGGTGATGGGGAACGCATTTGGTTTGTATGTATTTAGTTTGTGATGTCATGTTATGGATTTGAACCTTATGGTTGAAACTTGTTTTTTGTAAGCATTTTTGCTGTATATTTATTTTTGTTACTAATTTTCACAACCTTCATGTTCCTGTTACCATAATTGATTATTCCATAAACCGGACAGGTTCATGAAGCAAGTCTGACAGAAAGGGATCCACATTTGTAACAAACCAAATACAAGTGGAATGTTTTTTTTTGAAAAAATGCCTGTCGTTGACAGTTTTGTTGCTTTGTTGAACACATCTGACACTTCTAAATGTAGATGTGTTTATTTTTTGACACACAGGTGACAAGTCTGTCATCTTATCATATACAGCTATGCATTGTGTTAACAGGAAACACAAGATACTGAGTCATAAGACTTAACCCTAATTTCCTGAGAGTGCCTGTTCATTTCATATTAATATCAACTTACAGTTGTGGGTTAAATGTACAGACTCAGTTTGTAAAGTGGCATTTGATTTCAAATAAAAATGTGCAACACTATCGTAATTAGATGCCTTAGATAGTTTAATCCATTTTTGAACATATACAATGTACATATTAATCAATGAATCCCTGTTTGAGTGGTGTGGATAGATTGACATAAAAACTGAGAGGTTTATTCTTTGGTACATGTTCCTGTATTAACCCTTTCAGTGCCCAATTTTACACTGAATCAACAGCTTTTCTCGGCACACATTGGGCGCACTGCACCCAATGTGTGCCGAGAAAACCTGGGTTATGCTGTCTGGACCTATAGGGACACTGTTAGTTGAATGAAAGGTCTTTTTACAAGGAATACGAATCTGGGATCCTAATGATAATTCAGACTTTTCTGACTTAAGTAGATCAACTTTAGATGTGATTGGCACTGAAAGAGTTAATAGATGGCTCTGGTGCAGATTTGACCTGAATCATAACAGCTTTGTTCTGCTCAGACAATTCTAAACTAAATGTTTGACAATAACTTCCAGAGAAAGTTCTTTTGAAAATACACTCTATTCTTACATGCTGTCACACTGCCAGCCAGAGCATTTGACTGACCAAAACATGCCTACATAGGGTATTGTGCTTACTATAGTGTAATTGCAATGTTTGTGGTCAGTTTTTGTTTATATGGGCAAGCTATTGACCTGTATTATGGAAAAAGCACGTGCAATATTCTGTTACAGATACAGCCAAGGTTACAATCCCAGGCCTGCACAAAGTAGAATTAAGTGCAACCCATTAAGGGGTTATGCTGAAAAAAATTGTGTAACCTTTATTGTTTTACATAACCCATTTTACATGTAATAGTATTGGATGTCTTGTCACCAAAACTTGAGTGAATAGTAAATGTAAACTTAAGTGTGAACAGAACCATGGGTTGCACAATTTGTGCAGGTCTGAATCCATGCAAGTTGCAAGCAAAGTTCTACCACATGCTTACTTGTGTACTACACAATTTTTAATGCACAAAGGGAAACTTCTCATCTAATCCTCAGAAATTAATTCTGTGCTGGAAACTGGAAATTAACACTCCACACTCAGACCCAAAAAAGAACCCCACCCCCACCCCCCCAAAAAAAAACAAAAAAAAAACAAAAACAAAAACAAAGACAAAAAAAAAACAACAAACAAAAAAAAAAAAAAAAAGCAACCCCACTTGCATCTACCAGGGCCTTACAGATTCCAGACTTGGTTCTTGTGGATTATTAACCCGTTAAGTTCCAACTTTTGGACTGAGTCAACAGTTGTTTTCAGCTTGTAGTTTGGAGTGAATTTTACATTAGAAAATAGGTCTGATTGGTAAATGTGGACAAGTCCAGCATCAAGATAACTTGACTGCAAGAATACAGTGGTACCTGCTGTATGCAACCACTGCCGTGAGCAGCCACATTGCTTTTTGTGGTCACTTGGCTGCGACATAGGAGCAAATTTCTTTGTAAAATTTACCTGTGGTGACAGGTCACCTGCTGTATGTGGCCACTTTTTCTTGGCAGAAGGGGTGGCTACATACAGCAGGTACCACTGCATACATTTGCCCGAGACAAACAGATCAGCTTTATTTCTAACACTTTTTTTTTTATGACGTTTAGCTAATGTTAGCAAAGTTACACCTGTGTATATAAGCAGCGTGTCACCGTGTCCCTATAAACCGCCACTGATGAGAATTGCTTATTCGAAGCTGGACTGGCACCTTCTCCTAAGCTTTTTGCCCGTCACTGGTCTTGCTTGGTCTTTTTATTTGTTATTTCCAACACTGCCAATATAATCACACTTCACATATGTGTAATTGGTGGACCTTTGCAGGCACGGGGACCACCAGTGCAGCCTGACAACCTAAATGGGGGCACATGGAAGCTGTCGAACTGGGTGAAGGGTGGAAAGACAGACAATATGATCCCTGAAATAGCTCAGCTGGCTGTGAGCGGAGTCAGCAGTCAGCCCAGCAGTGCACCAGGAAGTGCCATGCACTCCCCCGCCCGTACAGCTAAAGGCATCAACTTGCTGGATGAAGTGGTTAGTACAACAGTAAAGGATATATGGACAAACTTGCGTTAGCCGTATTTATGGGTTTGACAGATGATTTGTGATGGGCAGAAGGCATGAAGTGCCTGTAGTGAGTGCCTTTTGTCATCAAGAATCATTGAGCTCAGACCATATTTGTACCATGGATAGATTAGTTGATGATAACAGAACACAAATGATTTAATAGTAAAGAAAAAAAATTACTACTGCATGTTGGGGTTCAACAATGCAATCTGCCAACAGCCAGTTTACTCATTCATATTTCCAAAGCCAGCAAGGAAGCTGGGCATGGAGATGTATACATGAACTTAGGTGTTGCTGGTAAAATTGGACCCTGCGAGCGCCCTGACAAACAAATTTGGTGGGGTAGGTCTGTTCTGGGTACAGGCTGCTGTGGCAAGATGACCCCAGGTTGACACCAGCAACCCAGTGGATCTGAGCTTGGCAGCAGAGGCAACTTGGCTGCCTGATTAAGGGTGTACATGTAGCGGGAATGTATTTCTGCATACAATAACACCTAGCAGTTACTTATCCTTTTATTTACCTCTGATAGACACCATTATGGGAGAAGTATTTAGTGAAATGCTTCCTGCCACCTCTTTCCGTCAACAGAACAAAAATGAAATACACGAGGAAGACAACAGCTGCAGAATTCCATATTAGTAAAATTGTCAAAAGTATTCTTTCACTGTAAATCAGCTGATGATGAGGTCTGAAGCAATGTGACATGACTGTGCTTTTTTGTCTTGTCAGTGATGGACTTCAATTTACAAGTTTGGCAGAAATACATACATTTTTTCACTTTTCTTTGCCTGTTTTGGAAAGTGCTGTCACCTGATGAAACATGACAGAAGCATGTAACCTGATGTTGAATGATGCCTTCAACATCAAACTGTTTTGGCAATGCTTACCCATTGCAAGTCAAATGGAAGTGATTAACTCGTACCATTTTACCACCACAGCAGGTGTAATATATCATTATTTTTCATGGTAACAAATCCACACTGGAATTAGGAGCAATCCTTTTTTTTTTTTTTTAGATTTATGATCCTGCATTTTACTTTATTTTGCCTTTTGCACAAACGCAGGAAAGTACAAAAATTCTTTTCAAAATGACAACCTTAATGTTTCTGAAATGATACAAAAGAACCAACCACCTCCATAAATGAATGAAATACATTACATCAGAGTTAGAATTATTACTGTATTCCTTCCCATAAGCATTCAGCCTACTTAGAATATTTTTGGTAAAATACTGTGAAAAAAGGTCCGTAAATGTGAAATGATGTGGTCTATTTGTGATCAATCAGATTCTGTGGAAATGGTGGGTGGCTTGTTGGCAGAAATACGATATGTTTCAAGTTAAAATGGTCTGTGTATTGTGCTACCAAAGATATACATTGTAACAGCATTGATTTTTGTGCCTATTTCAGCCAACACATCCCAGTAGTAGGAAATTGTCTCAGCGAGAAAGGAGAGACTGCGCGGTGATTGGTAAGTCAATAAATTTCGTGTTTACACTAAGTCCACCTATATTTGATGCTTAGTTCTCAAGCACTGTTGAAATAATTTTGATGAAAAAGTTTTGTGTGGGGGCAGTTGGGTGATGGGGAGGGAGATTAGGTTATGGTTTCAACTAAACATTTTGCGGGGGGGGGGGGGGGTCTGACTGGTAATAATATTGGCACAGAAGTGTTTCACATGTGAGCTAAAAACATTTCAGAGTAAAAAATGAAGATGAACACCAAAGGAAGGCTGTGGACATAGTGTCTCTTAACTCTTTCAGTGTCACCTTTTTGACTGAGTCAACAGCTTTCTGCGGCGAGTTTGTGGTGCAATGTGCCCAAAGTGTGCTGAGCAAAGCTGTTGACCCAGACCATTATATTCTCTGGAACAATAGGCATGCTGATACTTGAGTGAAGAGTCTTTTTCACAAGGAACATGAATCTGGCATCCTTATCAGATTATGCATCTGCCCTAGAAGGGGATGCATATAGTGTTTATAATTGAGAGCAGTTCATTTTAAGTTGGTCGATGTAATTTGCAGTTGGCCTTGAAAGAGTTAAATTAGGGTCTTGCTAAACTTGATTTGTTGTTTGCACTATCTGTTCGACATCACGTGCCGCTTGAAAGTTGCAGGTTTTGATGTAGAATGCATGTATGCTGGAGATCTGAAAATACATGAATAAATTTAGTTCCAATTGTCTGTTTTTGTATGAGCACAATAGTCCTACCTCATCATGTATCTGTGTATTGGAGTAGAAATGTATATACTTGGTAGCTTCTGTGGCACATTTGAATTGTACTACACTTGTTGCAATGGGGGGGGGGGGGGGGGAGGAGTTGAGAATAATGAAGCAAGTTTTGTCCTGTATTTTGCAAATATATTTGACTTGTAAACTGAAAGTATTTTTGCATTAACTTCAATGAAAAATTCTGTGAAAATTGCTTTGGCAGTGTACTCATTCCACACTCTGTAGATAAAGACATTGGTCACTGTTTCTCCACTGCTTGGCAAATGATGCTACAGGTGACACAGAGGGGGTGGAGCATGACGTAAAGATCATGCAAGCACCACTGACTTTAGGCAGAGTCTGTAGCTACTTAATTCATTCCACCCTGATAGAAGACCGAGTCAACAGTTTTCCTTGGCGCACTGTGGGCGCAATGCACCCAAAGCGCATCAAGGAAAGCTGTTGACCATGGGCAAATAATTTGGAATGATATTCCAAGCAAGTTTCATCCAAAATTTTAAAAAAATAATCCGTAAATTAGTAAAATACAATTAGCAGGCGACATTTAGATTTTAGCAGGAAAAAGCATCATTAGGGTGGAATGAGTCAAGTGACTGCTCTTGTAGGCCATTTGAAGATGTAATTCTCATTTAATTTTCACTGAATATACACCAAAACGTCAAGGTATGAAATAACTACTCAAAGACAATGACCATGAAGAAATGACAGTAACTTCTTTTGTTTCTGTTGCAGAACGCCTGATAAAGTCATACTTCCTAATAGTGCGTAAAAATATTCAGGACAGTGTTCCGAAGGCTATTATGCATTTTCTAGTCAACTACGTTCAGGACAATGTACAAAGTGAGCTAGTTAGTCACTTATACAAAGAATCTGCCATCAGTACCTTATTAGAAGAGTCTGAACACATTGCGCAGAGGAGGAAAGAGGCATCCGAAATGCTGAAGGTGGGTTTGCTTTATCATGTGGTACACCTAAGGTCTTAAAATGTTGAATTATTTTTAAATATTCTGTTGGTGGCAGTCTTTAAAGTGTAAAATAAAACAATCTGTGTGATAAGATGAAACACCAGTAATATGACAACATAGTGTTGTCAAAACTTTTAACTACAAGAGATATAAATGATTTTCAACAGTACTTCATGGCATTTTTATTGAGAATCAAGGCAACGTGTCCACTTCAAATTAATAGTGAGTTACTATCTTTCTTTGGCACAGGGAGTGTGTGGGTGGGGGATGGAGGGGGGGATACTAAAGGTTTTCTGTAAACCAGCTTACATTTGGCCTTCAGCTGCACTTGATCAATTAAAGGAAAGGTGGAATGGAAAGTACTATGTTAAAAGTCACTTTCACCATGTAACATTGTGTATCCTACTGTTAAGTGATTCAGGAGGATGGTCATGAGCTATACTTTGTTTTGATGATTGTATTGCATGTTCAGCTGTGTGAATGCTTACATGTGGTAGTCTATTGCCATGCATAATACTTGTACAGTGCAGGAGTACCTGGTGCATAGGCCACCCCTTGTGAGACCATGTCTTTTTAATACTGGTCCATGCAGATCCTTAAGTGTATTTAATGTTAAATTTGGATGCATATTACAAGGATGAGTCTGTTCAGGGAATTCCAGGATTTCAGGGAATTTTGTGTTGTAGACTGACAGAAATTCCTGGATTTCTGGTTGAACTTCTAAAGAAAGTAACACTTTTCCCCCACTCAAATGTTTTTCACTGAGGATGAGTACTTTATATGATACTTTCAGGGAATTTTTTCCTTGGTCAGGCTCATGTCTGATATTAAGACCCACGACTAAATGAGCATTTTGATTACACTGTGGTACACAAGAGTTTTAATCCCTACTGATTCTGTTTTATTTTTGTTGCAGGCCCTACAGAAAGCTAGTCACATCATCAGTGAAATCAGAGAGACGCACATGTGGTAGTCAATGCTTGGAAATATATGTACAAGGCATTACAAACTATGTGGTGCCACTCTCTAGTAGCGCCATCTAGTGCTCAGCATCCCCTGCTCTGACAATGAAATATGTGTGGCACATGGGGTTACCGTGCAGGCTTCTTGATTGCCAAAGACAATTCAGCCTGGTGTACTATCCCCAGAAACTTCAGCAAAAACATGACATATAATGTTTCTCAGACATGATTGAAGAGATGAAACTTGTGTAAAATAGTGTTTATATTTAATGACATAATTCAAAATAGATAGGATATGCGTATGTTCTGGGCAAGCTTTCTGACAGTCATAGATGTTGTAAAGTGAAATGGAGTAAGATTTGAACAATGATAGACCTTCTTCCAGGATCGAAGTATGTTTTGATGGATACATTTGACAGACCTAGGAACAGGTCACTTAGGCTGGGGAAAGGAAGTTGCAGTCTGTGATGTTACCAGCAAATCTGCAGAGTAAGGGGGTGGATAATATGAAAAGAACAGAGCTGTCAGCTAGTTTGTACTCCTATGAAGTTTGGTCACGTTCAATTGCTGCCATGGATGGTGGAAGGCATTTCCATAGTTTGGCCCTGATGAAGAGTGGTTTTCTTGGCATGAGATTGGGAATCGCACATCAGCATGCATTTGTATTACATGTTAATTTGGGGTCATTGCCGTTTGGTTTGCAATACATATCTGATGTATTCTGAACTTCTGGAAGAATTCACCCATGGTTGTTAGTGGAAGAATTCAACTGTGGTTGTCGGTTGGAGAATCTTGACACAAGACAAATAATATGTCCACAGACAATGGAGAAAAAAAACAAAAACATTTGTATTTTTGTCCTGGATTGGAAGGCAGTTGAATTATAAGATAATTACAATTATTGATTTTACACCATATAATGCATGCATCAGCACCATCAAAGAACAACAACAAAAAAATGTTTTTCTACAATTTATTATTATGATTATAATACAAAAATTATATAATTTTATAGTCATTAATTCACAGAGAAAATGTGAAAGCAAATTTGAAAGGATTGAACCTGTAAGCAGGTAGTACAATTTTACGAATATCATGAATGATAATTAGTTGCACAAAACAACATGTATGTATTGAGGAAAGGACAAGTACACGTATAAGTTTATCACCATGATTTTTTTTTTTTTGAGTGGGACAGGTATTGTGTATGTCCTGTTGAGAATTGAAAATATGTAAAATGGTCAAATTAAATGGCATTCATCATGTAATGTAACTTATAGGATCTATTTGTATTAGTTGCTGTGCTGCCTTGGCTCATCTTATTCAACCAAGAAGTGTGCATACATACGGGCAAAGCTGTCTGTCAAACATAGCAAAATATGTTGCACTTAAAAAAAAACTAGCAACTTTAATTCAATTAACTATTTAAAAAGTCATAGTCGTGTTCTCCAAACAAAAATTAAGCTAGATCTAGGGAGTCTTCTAATGTTTGTAGTAAATAATCTTTACTGCCGCAAATGTTACTGACACCCTTGATTTTCCATCTGGACAGCTTATTGTCACTGTTGCCTAGCAACAGGATTAGAGATTTTGGAGGGAAATAAATATGCATGTCCTGTATTCATCATGAGCTTTTCAGTATCATTGAGAATTGTCTCATGAATATGAAATGTTGGGGATTTCTGAATATATATATGGATGGCCTGATCCAGTCAGTGGAAGCATGATTCAGGTATAATCATTTTTGTCTTTGCATAAATTTCTTGAGGATCAGCTGTAAAATAGTACCTGCAATACATATATATGCACATACATGGCTACTCCTTCAGCATAGTTAAAACTGGCCACACACAGTAGGGTCAGGTTACACCGGAAAATTTACAAAAACATTCATTTGAAGCCCCAGAAACGTAGCCACAGTGAGCAGGTTACCAGGTTTGGAAATGTTCACAAGCAACAAGTTCCAGTTCAGTCCCAAATTACCAAGAGTGTTTGAGGTGGAGACGTTTGTTTCCATGTATTCCTATGTATTTGTGTATTTATTTATTTTAGTGGAAGTGAGTTGTGCTATTTCCACATTGTTGTTGTTCAAGCTCATTTATCTTATGTTTTGTACAATGCATAGTGCCCAGTGTTCAACTGAACATTCATGAAAGTAGTTGCAATGTTGGGTACTTTAACAAATAGATATTATAGAAGTGTGTGAGGTAACATTCCATACGAGTTTGGTCAACATAACAGAGACAAAACTTCTAAATGGTAACAAATATTAAACAAGCTTGCATATTGCTTTAGTTGAAAGGTGTTATTCTTGTTATAACTAAATACAAGCCACTAGTTTTTCTCTCCAGATGTAGGGCGTACCAGTGCACTCATGCCCTTGGAGAAACTGTTGATTTGGAGTGTATATTTATGAAGCTTATGTGAAATGTTTTGCAGAAGCACAAAGATAAACAAACAAAAAAGACAAAGTCATAAGTTAAATGACTGGAAATTAAATGAATTTTTACATGATCTTTCTTCAATCATATACAGTGTATTGGGAATCTACTTGAAATATTCAGTATCACTTTGGGCTTTTTCATTTTGCACCTAATTTGTCATGAAACTTTTGGTTTCCATGTACATGTTTATCATGTATATGGTTTGATACTTTTAAAAAATACCTGTGTAGTTTCACAAGGTATGATACAAGACCTCTTTATGTAAAGCCACTGCAGTACAATTTTTGATTGTGTACGTACATGTGTGCCTGGAAGAAACACAGTGTCCATGTGTCAGATAGAACCCATAATATATGTACATTTGTACTGAGTACCCAGGAAGGTGACATACAACATTCTTGAACCCACAGGGTTGTCATAGTAAAAAACTGTTGTAAAAGTGAGGGTGCCGAGAGATGATGGCCCCTATCCAGCATGTATTGTAAATGATCCCATTTGATACAGCACCAAAGTAGGTTTGTCAGCTTCTAGGTAGCAGGCTTGCTGACCTAGATCTTCACATGACTGGAGGCTGAAAACTAATAAAAAAAGACAACATGTTGTTATTGATACAAACTTGAAACCGATTATGTGTAAATATTTTGTTTTGTATATCCTATCTGTGTTCACTTGTTGCATAGTGCCAGGAGGCTACAACGTGCAGCTTCCTTGCATAGTGGTAGCAGATAAGTGGATGTTTCCAGTGAGGTTTGCTGAAAATTTTACAAGAGATCATATAGATGTAATAGTCCAGGTCAACAGCTTTCCTCTGCATGCTTTGGGAGCATTGCGCCAAAGCACGCAGAGGAAAGCTGTTGACTCCGTCCAAAGTGTGGCACTGTAAGGGTTAAAGCCCTGTTTCCGCCAGATTGAACACTGCAAGTTGCTACTTTCTCCATGGCATGGCATGGGCTTGCCTTTGAAGCAGACTTTGTTGGAGACAAGGCTGCTGTGCAGGCAAGGCCCTAGGTACAGTGACCACACTGCCAGGGATGCCGGGCTAACACAGCACTGTACTATATCCTGCCTAATTAACCCTTTCCCTTACATGAATTGTTGCTTGCTTTAAATTTACATTTTAGTTGAATTTCATGTTAGTAGAAAACATTTTTGCCAAGAATTCTAGATAGACCTTTTATAATGGCATGCCCCAGGCCAATAGCTTTCCTCAGTGCAGATTGGGTGCATTGCATCTAACCTGCACCAAGGAAAACTCTTGATTCAGTCTTATCCTGATCAGGAAAAGGTTAATGCCCAGGGCCCATAGAAAATTCATTTTTAATTCAGCATGTTCTTGATTGGAATTGTGTGACACAAGTTCCCAGTATGGACAGTCTGGTATGTCCCAGAAAGTGTGATGGATCCTCGTTATGGAAGGAGGAAGAAATAGGATGAATATGGTATGTAAATTTTCATACGTGCATATTATTCTGTACTAAAAAACTGAGCAGCGTTATTGGTTGAGAGGCGTGGCATATGGCTGGTGTACCAGCCTGTATTCCCAGCTTGGTCCATGTTCCCAAGGACAACCTTATGACATGCTGCATGTGCAATGATGTGGCTCAAACTGTGCATGTACGCTGTGCAGACAGCAGTGACCATGGCAGTTGTGGCAGGATGAAAACAATTTGCCTCCCTTTCTACCGGAGAAATCAACGATCTTCGTCGCAGTTTCCTATTCCATGTGGGATAAAGTTGTTACTCGGTGAAGGAGCCTGATTTACAGAAATAGACACTTGTGTTTATTTCTATACCCTGAGCTCGTTCATGGAGTAACTGACAATACCCTTTTCTTGTTACAGCATGCAATCACTTCAGATTTGACAAGGAAACCTTGTCAGTTGTAATGGGGAGTCAGTCTATTCAAACAAGCCACTTTCTTGGTTGTCAGTAGTCACTTGCAGGTTAGGTAAGTTACTGCATACAGATCGAAGAAAGAAAATGACAGTTCTACCATTTTCCAGCATATAAATATGAAGACCTAGCCGAAGAAAATTTTTTTTGTAGGACATGGGAAAAGTTTTTACAAACTATCATGAACTACATTATAGGGGCAGTAAACGTGCGTTTTCCTGCTTCCTGTTTTTCTTGGCACAAATAGAAATCTAGATTATGAAGAAAACCTGGCACTGATGACCGCCTCGGTCAATGACCATCATGGTTGACCAGACAGCCTGGAGGGGTCAGCTTACTTGCTGTTGACATAGTTACATACTTGCAGTATTCTGTATATATGGATATAAATTAAATGATGATGCTACAAATACCTCTGTTTGGCTTGTTTTCTATGGCATATTTTTAGCTATTCTGTTGACATGATGCTCAAATTTCGGTAGATGAGGCATTAATGTTTATCATGATTACCAGATGCTGATCAATCTTCCAGTAAGTCGCACATCTGACTGGCTGTTTGTGGGTTATTTTTTCTCCACTCCATTCATGCCTTTCATGTGAGGCATCACCTTTAAACACTTTCAGTTATTCTCCACACTTTTGTCACCCAAAATAAATTTTTGGCATTATTATTATTGCCTCCAAATGATTAAAAAAAAGTGCCAGATTGGTTGTGCTGCTCCTTGTGACCAGTACAGCTACTGTGCTGACAAATACAGTTACTGTGGTCAACTCCCACATGAATCTCTTCGTTGAAGTAGTTTGCACAAGAAACTTAACAGCACCATATACATCGTCCACATGGAATTTCAATTGATTGCCAGTGTTCCATTTTATATTGCCATTCCAGCTCTACTTGTAGGCCTATCTAAGCTTAAACATTTTTAAGGGTCCACCCCATAGGGGAGACCCTTTCTGTTTTCGGGTTGTATGTCCGTCCATCTGGATGTGCACATTCTCGTTGCCGTGATATCTACAGAATGCCTCCATGTATTTTGGTCAAATTTGGCAATGTACTGATCTTCCCTGGCAAGATATTAAACTGATTAGATTTTGGTGTCACCATGACCTGATTTGAGCAAATGGCGGACCCTTCAGTCAACACTTTGCCTTGAAGCTATGCTTAGCTTGAATGTCCACTTAAAAAAAGAATTATTTGTAGTCTACAGTGTTGAGCACAGGTTCTTCATGTTTTTCAATTATCATGCAGAATAAAATGTTTCAAAAGTTTGTATTACATTACAACTTCCTGCCACGCTTCTTAACATGTCGCACAACTTGTCTTCAACATGTGCTGCATGGAACATTATTTTATCAGTGATGATGCCACTTGGGTCCTTGTAATATGAAGATTCTGCTTTGGTTTAACAAACGTACAAGACTGAAAATGTTGAAACTTGAGTGTTACATTTTTTAATTTGTATGGAATCAAAATGTAAGTGCTGCAAAACCTGGAATTTAGACCACATTATGGTTGCACCTATAAGTGGTTTTTATTGGGAGATCACTGGTCAGAATTATTTACAATGACAAGAAAATGCATGGTCTCTTCAAAAAAGAACAAGTCTTGTTTTTTAGATGGCCTCATTTTCACGTGGTCTTCAGAAAGGGTTTCACTGTTTTCTAGACGTGCTTATATTGGATTACTATTTTCAGTCATCAAAGATGTCAAAAAAAAAAAAAAAAAAAAAAAAAAAAAAAGAGGGAGCACGTTTCTGACAGACTCTGTTCTGCTTGTGTACAAATTTGAACCTTTCCCTGTGAGCATATGACAGAGTCTATAAGCATTCCTTGGCAAGGAAATCTGAAGATCTGGGGCATGCCTGCATTCTACATCTTACTATTCGCTTCACCTAATATAACGTTTCGGAGTCCCGTAAACTTCATATTGGACGACCTGCCATCCAATATCTGTTATATTCTGCAATTTGTATGATTTTCCCTGTATAAATATAGAAGTCTGAAACACTCTATAGTTAAATCACAACATTTATTTCCCATTGAAATTCTACACATTTTGCCTGAAGCTAGGGAAAAGCCCCAGTGAACGTCATTTGCGTTATGACGTCACGCACGCACGGGGATTCCCTCGAGCTGTCCAATATAACGATCCCATATAACATTTACAGGGCAGGCACGTGGTACAAATAGAGACAGCTGATTGGCTACTAATAGACTAATGCAGTATGTGTGTGTGTGTGTGTTTTAGGTGTAAAATGGCAGCAGATGCATCAGTATTTTTGGCAACATGAGAAGGAAAACAGTCAACAAACAACGGCAAGTCGATCCATTTAATGAAGTTAACTATTTTATTTAACATCAACATATGAATAAGAGTACATTTTTAACCTTGTAAGCAGACAAAGTATGCCCTGTCCTCAACTGCTGGTTTACATGCACAGTCGCATCAAATTGCATGATGTGAACTTAAATAATTTTTCTGGTTCTCAAGCCACTTTGGAAAGAGGAATTATTGAATATGTTGCAGATTTTTGGTTTGTTTTGCCTTTACTACTGCGACACACGACAAGTAGAATGCTAGAACCCCAATTTCCTCCAGACTTAGTACCTGGTATTTCAACAAAGTACAATTTCAAAGAAAAGATATTCATAAAATTGGCAAACACAGGCAATCCATACAGTCCAAACACAACAATGTGTTTTACTTCAATGGACATTTTTCACAAGCTCTAATTTTCTATGACCAAGAAGAGCCACAGAGAACCAGAAAATTATCTATTTGGCTTCTGCTTGCCCATTGTTTTGGCACTGAAATCCAGTTTTCTTGCCTGGTGATACACACATCTCCCAATTCTTCCTGCCATTCAAAGCACATATGCAGTGAAAGCATGGAATATGGTTTACTCAGCAGGCAATTTTTTTTTTTTTTTTTAATACGATAAATGAGACAAATAGGTATGAGATCACAAACAGTAAGAGACTAGACTAGTAATCTGACTTGTATTATATCACAGCTACTTGAATTTCAACATTACACACATGGACACCATAATGATAAACAGCTTGTTTCTTAAAAAAGAAAAAAAAAACATAATAACAGCAATGTTCCCTTCACACCACGCATTTCTGAATTCTTGAATTCAAACATTTCCTGGCATTGACGTTAACATTTGTTTGGCACTTGTGACACAGGGCAAGTAACTCTAAAGGTTTACTTGCCCCTTATTTGCCAGGGCAAACTGAAGAGATGCTGCCCTTGAAAATTAGTACAAACTGTTCCATTCTAGTCAACATTCAGGGCATTTTGGCCTTTTTTATTTAATTCACATTAAATTATGCTCAGATCTTTTTTCTCACTCGCATATACATCTATGGGTAGGTATGGTATCAAATTAACTTCAAGTTGCCAGAGCCTTTTCGCCACTTGCATTGGGTGGGGGTGGGGGCAAAGTGTTAAAGTCAATCTGATTTTCCCGTGTGACACTAATAAAAAAGGATGATGTACTGGTGCTCATAATCGCTCATACTAGAACCAACTTGTAACATCGCCAAAATTATAGCCCAAACCTGTCCTCGAGACTTAATTTAACATCATG
Organism: Hermodice carunculata; assembly: GCA_964020975.1. Lineage (NCBI taxonomy): Eukaryota > Metazoa > Annelida > Polychaeta > Eunicida > Amphinomidae > Hermodice > Hermodice carunculata. Next base: position 62,764,152 of record OZ026622.1, on the reverse strand, counting down.
CGTCACATTGGTCAAGGCACGATGGCACACTTGTAGCCTACAGTATATACTAGTAACACTGGCACTCCAAAATTTAAAGAAAATAAATAGCCCCATGACACACCCAGGTCATCTGTAGATGGGTTTATTCCATAGATGCAGTGCCTGTCATAAGTGTCCTATAGTCAAATTTTGATTTTTGGGGAAAACTAGATTGTACAAATTTTGCTTCTCTTCAAAAAGAAACATAAAAACAAATGTGAACTTTGAACTCCATGAAGCACTTCACAGTCCCATTGTACATTTTGTTTGTTTCACTATGGTAAAGACTTCATTCCTCTGAGAGCAAATCTGTTCAACTCTTCCAGCAACAGCTTTCCTTACACACACTTTGGGATCATTGCACCCCAAAGCATGTCAAGGAAATCTGTTGACTCAGTCTTCAACTGAGCATAAAAATGGTTCAGTATGTCATTTGCAGACTTTAATTTGCAAATTATTAACCCTGAAAGCTCTGATTTAAGACTGACTCAACAGCTTTCCTCAGGGCACTGCACGCAATGCGTGCAAACTGTCCCAAGCAAAGCTGTTGACTGAGTCTACTTTGTGCTTTAGACTAGGCTTGCTGGTATTTGAATGAAAGGTATCTTCATGAGGAATTTGAATCTTTTAACCATTATATGTCTAAAAGTAATGAGAAAACGACTATAGCCATGATTAGCACTTTAAGAGTTAAGAGTTCACTGCAAAATATTAACTATCTATTAACTGTTTTTTCACCAAGTTCCACACAGTGCAGGTATGTTTTGAGATTCGATACCATATGTATCTATATATTCATGTTCTTGCTATACACTTTATCACAGTAAGTAGTTTGTGTTAACATTTTGAAAAATTTCAAGGAGGAAAGTTTGTGAAATAGTCTCCATGTCTTTCTGAACAATCAGCCACAGTTTGAGTTGTTATGGTGTCAGAAAAATGTATCCATGTACTCAAACACAACCACTTGTAACAAGGCAGATTTTTTTATCAAGTAACATAAGAAATGAACAACACAAACTGCACAATAATAAAAAAGGACTGTGGTAATCCTGTGCTCTGCTGACCTTGGATGCACAGACTGAAGTGGTCCTGTGACCTTTGAAATTAGATCAACTGACCTTTCTGTAACAGCATCATCATGGGCAAATAAATAAATACTGGCTCGATATTTCTAAAGTAACCACTCAAGACAAAGGCTCAATAGTTCTCAGGTTACAATTCAGTACACTTAATTCACTAAAGTTATCATGTGACCTTGGAAATTAGGTCAGGATCAGCCATGTGCATCTCATTTCATCCCTCACACAGGACCATCACCTTGTGCAATATTAAAGTTGTAGCTGAAATAATTCTGCCAAAACCAAGAGAAGAGTACAGGTAACTACAATGTCCTGTGACATTGAATACAGGTGCACATATGACGTCAATGTCACCTGTGTAAACTGGCCCTTTTAGAGGCCCATCACTGTTTGCAATTTCAGTCTGCACTCGCACTCTTAAGCCATAATTTTTTAATGAAAAGTGACAGGATCATTTCCAAGATATGAGCCAACATGTCAGTTTGAGCTTTCAGTGTCAGTCAAGGTCAAACGTAACACAACCCAAAGAATGAGCACTTTCCCATTAATAAATAACAGGAACCATGGGAACAGGATCCTTGATTACCAAGACAAGCAAAATGTCAGTTCAACTTTTCAAGGTCACTCAAGATTAAAATTAACAATGCCAAGAGAAATCCCACAGGCACTTTTCCACTCCCGCTTAATGGTCACCACCCAAGTTATATCCCCAACAAGTTAGAAGACTATCTGGCAAGCACTTTTGGAGAACAAAAAACATGTTAAATTGTTGATAGATCACTTATGAATGGACAAATGATGATGAATGATCATCAGATAAGCTTAGCTTACTGACAAATCTGCTGACCTTAAAATTACAATATGAATAGAACTCCACAGTGGCACAGCTCATAAAAATATATTGACTAAAAAACCGTAACACCAAAAATTAGACTAAATAATTATATGTATATCACTCTCCAAAACTCACACTGGATAAATAAAATGAAATGTTCAACATAGATTTACACATTAACTCATTTAGAATATATAGCTACCAATGGCATGAGTATAAAAGATGCATAAAATAAGTCTATAAAGCAATGAGATCTTATGAAAATAGACACTCAGTTTGTCCATTATGATCAATACACACAGCGAATATGGTTATGACAAAACATTGACAAAAACAGTTTCAGTACAACCAATCACATTTTAGTGAATGATGCACTTTACTTCAAAATGTGGTCCTCCTCATACTTCAGTTTCACAAAATTAGCATTTACATGTAAATGAAAATACAGCGGGACCTCGTTATTCCGAACACCTTTGTACCCCAGTGAACTGTTCAGATTAATGAAGCATCTGGATTACTGAATCACTGGTACTTGAAATAATTCTGTTCCAGGAGAAGTGTTCAGATTAATGAGACATACAGATTAATGAGGTTCCACTGTATTGAGGCAACAAGAAGTATTGGATTTTTCTTTTGTAACGTGTACATTCAAATATATATGGTCCATGTCACTTGACCTGCATGTGGGTATTGTACTGTATTATAAATGCCTTCCAACATAAATTACTCTTTTTGCCTGTGGAATGTATCATTTCAATAATTAAATTTTGGATCTGCTGAAAGTTTGCAAAGTGTACCTGGTCCCAGCCTCAGACATAGGTGAACACTCTTCGTGCTCACTTCTCTGGTGACTGTTCTCACTAGCTCTCCTCTCAACACTAGGACATGTGTGCTGTATGGTCACGTGTTAGCAAACATTAAATGCTGCAGTGGTACTCTAACAATTTATGTCACATTCTTGAACCCGTGTACAGCTCTTTCATTAATCATCACAAAAGTGAGAGGTAGTTTTGGCTTATAATTGTATGAGTTACTGATGCTCCTACCAATCGACATACAACAGCATTTTCATGATGAAGAGTCTTGGGTGCAAAGGTATGAAACATTTTTTGTGAAATTACTGTTTGCTCCAAGCAAAGACTGCCATTTTTGTCACCCTTTGACACCCGATGGCTCCACTTCCATCACCCTTTGACACCCATTGCCTCTAATTTTTGTCACCCTGTGGTTCTTACCCGCTTGCTGTCCAGTTATGCCTTGCTGGTCAATTCTACCTGATTTACCCCATGACGCCAAGGAGAAGGTATTCAAACCTGACACTCCGACATATACACTGTGATGTGGCTGCTAAATTATGTACCAAAATCTATGAAATTGATCAGTATGACTTTATAAAGTATGATGCTGGTAATTACACTGCAATGTACAACTGAGAAGGACTAAATTAAAGGCAGACATGTGTGAAGGGCAAAAATAGTAGTATCTTGTAAATGGCTCAGTCTGTAAATGAAACATGTATCATCAGCTGCTCATTATATCAGCTGTTCATGATGTGTTCATGAAATGTGTGTAAAGTGCTCATGATCTATTCATGAAATATCATTGACACAATACAATGGCTCTCCATTGGACTTGCTGATTAACTACAGTCACATGTATACTGTAGCATGCATGTACACTTCAGTGTATTTCACAGTTCTTTAAAATGATATCAAGTTGAAAAGTGTTGTAATAGCCAATATTATATTTGACAGACTTGACGACACAAATAAGTATCACATGATGCCTAATATATTGTAAATTCATGAGATGCTCAGATGCAGATTACAAAGCCAGCCAGCTCCCCCCCCCCCCCCCCCCAACAACAACCTGCCTCACTGTGCACACATTTATACTAAAGGCAGCCCAAGCTTCAAGCTTTCTATAATATCATGAATAGGGACTGATCTACAACTACAAAATCCGTAGCCAAATCCAAAAATAGTAGCTAAGCTGAAAAATTCTGACATGGCCTCCATCTGTTCATATTGAATATACTCATTGACAAATTTAGACAGCCAATCACATGAAAAAATAGTGTTTGGTTCCTTGACAAACAACAAGGTTCATCTCTGCATGAACATAGTTTGCAATAATTTAAATTCCCCTCACTGTTTGACCAAAGCATACCATATGTGGTGTGGATATTTCACCACAGAACCTCTGTCAAGTAGTGGTGGTAAATTTCACAGTACTTTAAATTGTACATTTTTACTCATTTTGACACAGTAATTCAAAGGCTGTTTTATAAACCCAAATTATGTGAGCATTCATCTGAACATGACTCAAATGTAATCTGTAAGCACAATTTTTTTTTTTTTTTTTTGCAATGCAAAGTCCTTAAATTTCAAAACTCACCACAATAACTGTCAAGATACCAGTTTCTGTTTGAATGGCAAGATTTGAGCTCTTATGCTACCAGCTTGACTAACAAACAAGCATGGTCCAATAGTTGACCTAGCAAGGTCCTTCATGGTCAAGCATGGTCCAATAGTTGACCTAGCAAGGTCCTTCATGGTCAAGCATGATCCAATAGTTGACCTAGCAAGGTCCTTCATGGTCAAGCATGGTCCAATAGCTGACCTAGCCAAGTCCTTCATGGTCAGGAGGCAGCTCCATTAGCCACTGCCGGGGAAGCCCCCTTTGTGGTTCGCCTGTTGTCTGCGACTTCCTTGAAATACTCAGCTTCCCTTGCCGCTCGTTCTACTTTCTCTTTCTCTCGCTTGATCATAGCTGTACCATTTAATAACTCACTGCAACGAGATACACAGACAATTACAGGGAAAAGTTGATATCTGTGCTTTATGCAATAACATATATTGTGTAACTGCTATCAAATTAGTGTCACTGAAGGTGGCAAAGATCAAGCTCCGCACATATCAAATTGCACCATTTAAGTCAACCTCCTATCTTTATTTCTTCACTTACATATATAAAACTATATACCTTTTAAAATAAAAAAAGATGTGGAGAATTTCCCCAGATCAATAAAATATTAACACAGTACATGTTAAAAACACGTTCCGATTTTCTGGAGAGGTCCACCACATTTTTCATGGATATCTACCACAATATCATATTAACAAACTTGATATTTTTCACTCAGAAACTTTGTACGGATACTCTTGGAACATCAGTCATGAGACCAGTACTTATGTACATAGAGTGTTTCTGCAGATGTGAACTGTTGAAAGACAGAGAACAAGTGAGAATGAGAAGGGGCTAATTTGAAATTCGATACCTCACGATACATTCTATATGTGGAAGAACTGATCCTACAGTTTCTGAGTATTTATATAAAGTTTCTAAGATAAAAACATTGTGTTAATATCTATTTATATGGGGAGATTCTCCACATCTTTATGACTTAAAAGATATGCAGTTTTATATATGTAAGAGGAGAAATGAAGATAGGAGGTTAACTAAGAGAGTACATTTTGATATGCACAGAGCTTCACCTTCGCCACCTTAACTCTTTGAGTGCCAAACTTTGGACTGAGTCAACAGCTTTATTGGGCCCAATGCGTGCCAAGAAAAGCTGTTGACCTAGCTTGGGTATTCTCTCTGGAACTATAGGCATACTGCTACTTGAATGAAAGGTCTTTTTACGAGGAATATGAATCTGGCATCCATAATTCAGACTTGTTTAACTTAAGTAGATCCACTTAAGATGTAATTGGCACTGAAAGAGTTAAAATATGAAAATGGGCATTGCTGACTCTAGTCACAATGCACATTAGTTAAATTTTGTTCTGGGAAATCTAATGCAAATGTCTATCACCAGTAGTTCTTTCAAATCTTGACCATACCTAGGGAAGGTCTAAAAGTGGTCATACGCTACAGGTGGTTTCTCATTCAAGATAAATAACATGGAATAGGTACACTTAAGGACCTGCTGAATGTGGTCTTACAAGACAGGTGGTCTCTCATTCAAGATAAATAACATGGGATAGATATACTTAAGGACCAGCTGAATGTGGTCTTAAAAGGCAGGTGGTCTCAGTGGAGTGATCCCTCAAAAGATGGACTGCTGTATTAACTCTTTCAGTGCCACATTTGGACTGAGTCAAGGGCTTTCCTCAGCATGCTTTGGCCACAATGTGCCTACAGTGCACCAAAGGAACCTGTTGACCTGGACTATTATAGTCTATGTAACCACAGGCATGCTGATACTTAACTCATTCCATACCAGTCCCTGATTTTTCCGTATATTTACCTAGATTTAAGATGACAATTGCATATTTAAATTCTTCATGAAAAGAGCTTTCGTTCAAGTACCAACATGCCTACAGTCTTAAGTCAGTGGTTCTGGCACTGACTGGCAAGTCATGCTGCAGCTGCCACAAGGGCAGCTGCAGCATGACTTGCCAGGCAGTGCCAGAACCACTGACAAAGGCCTGTGACCATAGTATGGAATGAGTTAAATGAAAGGTTTCTTACAAGGAACCTGTTTCCAGCATCCTTATTATAATCCACAGCAGTTACTTTAAAGTAGTTTGACTTTAGTGGCAGTTGGCACTGTAAGATCAGAGTTAAATTATAAACAAATATATCTGTGGCAAGCTCAGCCCAAGGCACACTGACCTGTATTCTATGGTTCCACTCTTGTCAGTATCAATTTCCTCTAGCAGTATGTCCAACTGTTTCTGTAATGTCAAAGTCATGATATATGTTTCTACAGCTCTGTGTACTTTCTACTGTAGGGTCCTGGCACCAGTTTTCGTGGTACGCTGAGCGATTTTGGTCAATGCCTGACTGCTCAATGTGTTCACATTTCAATTTGTTCAATATTAGATAGTTTGTAGGCAAAATTTCAATGCTGTTTTGATTACAAATTATCCCTGACATCACAACGATCAGGCACAAAGTTGGTACCATGAAAACTATGATGCCCCGAAAACTGACAAAGCCACCATACATACATGTATGTCTTATTGTGCAATTTGAAAATGTTTTGCCCTACTAGGCCTACAACTCTTCATGCAATGTCGTACAAGTTGCATATTACAAAATCCAGTTATGATTTATTATGTACTTGCACTGCAATCAATTTATTGAGAGTAACTGCTCATGTCCATGTATTTTAAAAGCGTATTTTGCCAGGACAACAAAACATGACTTGTATGAAACAAAAATTTTCTCGATCATAAGAGCTTGTCTACTGCTCACAGTTGTGTATCACTCAAAAGACAGTGAGATGTAACGACATGAAGGAAAATACCTTTTTACATCTGAGACATCATTCAATTCATTGTTCTAAATTGACAAAAGACAAAATATATACATGTAAGTGCAGTGTAAACAATATACTGTTTAAAATATGTTGTTTTATCAATACATGTTCACACTTGTCATTTCTTCCATTTTTTAGTCTCAGTTTTGCTACTTTTAATAAGAAATTCAGGCTAATTTGGTCTCAATCTTTACCATGAAAATCCATTTATTTCTTCTCTTTCTATGTTAAATGTAAAATCTTCCCATTTGTTCCTGTCAATGGATGTTTACAGGTATGCATGTCACTGTTGGATTCTGTAAGATTTATACATGGTACATTTACTTTCTTTTGCCATCTGTATTTGTAGAAACCATGGTTTGTATAAAGAATACATGTTTGCTCATGAATTCCAAAGACACTTACACTGGTAAGCCTAAGTTCCAAGTCCTTCAGTCCATACTTACACTGGTAAGCCTAAGTGCTGAGTCCTTTAGTTCATACTTACACTGGTAAGCCAGTCGTGAATCCTTCAGTCCATATTTACACCGGTAAGCCTAAGTGCTGAGTCCTTCAGTCTATATTTACACTGTTAAACCTAAGTGCTGAGTCCTTCAGTCTATATTTACACTGTTAAACCTAAGTGCTGAGTCTTTCAGTCCATACATACACTAGTAAGCCTAAGTCCTGAGTCCTACAATCCATACTTACCATGCTTACATTGGTAAGCCTAAGTCCTCAGGTCTTCAGTCCATACTTACACTGGCAAGCTTAAGTCCTGAGTCCTTCAGTTCATACTTACACTGGTAAGCCTAAGTCCTGAGTCCTTCAATCCATACTTACACTGGCAAGCTTAAGTCCTGAGTCCTTCAGTTCATACTTACACTGGTAAGCCTAAGTCCTGAGTCCTTTAATCCATACTTCAGTTCCTCCAGAGTCACATCTCCACTTTTGTCTTTGTCTAGCTGGTTAAATAAATCTTCCAGACGGTGCTGGTTGTCATTTATAAACCGATCAAACAAAGCCATAACTCCTGCTTGGATCTGAAAATTGCCATAATTTATAAAATGGTCAAATATCAAATATAGTTACAGCTCAGATTTCAAACTAAACTGAAAAGTGTCATTTATACACCAAGTTGACTTGTCAAACTGGGCCATAACTTGGTTGGATCTATAAATTGTCATTTATATACTGGTCAAATTTAGTCACAATTCCTCTTTGATCTCAATATTGTCATTTATTTTCCCATGCAAACTGGCCACATCTCATGATTGGATCTATAAATGATCCTTTATATAATGGTTGAACACTGCCAAGCTCCTGCTTGGATCTGACAAAAAAGACATAGATAAAAAAACATACATAAAATATAATCCACTGTCTTACCATGCTTTAGCTAGTGGGCTATGTTCACAGTTGTGATGTATCAAGTTCTACAGTGGGGTATCACAATATCATTTTATCCTATTCACAGCCTCGGTAGTCCCTTTCTACAACCTGCCAGATGACCCATTAAGATTTGAGGATTGTTACGTTTGGAAAAAGGATGCAACGTGGCCCCTTTATATGTAGCAGCAAAGCTGAATGACACACTCAATTGGACTGTACAAAACTGCAAATAAATGAATGTGGCATCATTACCTTTGTCTGCTGTGGACTTCCCGAGGAATACAAAATCATGATGTCTCTTGCAGCCAGCAACTCCTTGATTTTGGTTTCAGCTAATGGAGACAGCCGGATATCCTACAAATACACACAACTCTATCATCCATGCACATAACTTGTATTTCGTTTGAGGTCTTTGGGAGGATGCCATATACATGGACTGGACTCGTTTGACAAGATTTAGGCTGTCACAGGCTTTAAAATGTCATCATTACAATGATAATTTTCAAAGATTACAAAAACCTTGAGTATATTTTGAGCATTTTGATAATGTATAGCTGACTGAACAGCAACATCTCTCGTAAATTCATCTTTTTCCTGTTATGGCTGGTTGAATTAAAAATTCTACATGGCAACATATTTGTTCAGATGAAGAACAGCTTTTAGACTTCTGTACAAATAAGAGTAAGATTTGACTCTGGCATCAGTCAAAATCACATTCATTTGTTGAATGAAATATCACATTCAACATAAAGACATACTTAACAGGCGAGTCCTTTTCCAATACTAACATCAAAATGATATCAATTTTAGACGTATTTTTTATTTGTTAAGGCCCAAGAAGGATCATGATTAAAAGGTCACCAATGTACCAAAAGAACTAACAATGGCAGGGGTGGGAGTGGGGTGGGGTGGGGGGTTGGGGTAAGGGAGTTAGGTTGTGACATCCTGTCTCATTTGTAACCTCTCTTTTCGACCTGAATGAAATCATGATTATTATGAAAAAAAGATTGAGAATGTATTTCACTGTTGCAATTCTATTGAAGATTGTCCCAGTTAAGAATTTACTACCAGCAATACTATCATAGTTCTATTGAATACTTTTTTGTAACTGTTTATAACTTGGGCTGGCATTGGCCACGGAAACAATGGGTTATCAGGCTGCACAGGATTCATGTGGTCAGGAATATTTTTGCAACCACAAGTGTCAACTACATTGAATGAACAATTCTAAATTGTTATTGACACTTGTTTGTTTAAGCTATTTTAAACTTTGATCTCACCAAAGTAACATTAAAAAACACACACACACACAAAAGTGTGCATCAAATGCTATGTTTAAATTGTTGCATGAATACATATTCCCATAGCTCGTTCAAGCTGACAAAGTTACTAACAAATATTGGAAGAATATCCAATGCCAACTCAGCCTGTGAACTAAAAACTTGGATGTAGAGAGATGATCAACTTACCACACATCCCTAAAACAGGAGTTGTTGATGTTGCAATCATTCATGTGATATTCCACCCAGTGAACAAGCAGTAACACACGTGAGGAAAATAAGCACACTACAGCATGTACTATTAGTAATCACACGCTTATTAAACCCAGGCCAGACAACTCATCACATAAACCCTACCCAGCAAACCCAGCTTGTACCAATGGCAAATTCAGTAAGAATGAAAGACTTCTAGATGCCTTTATTGAAATACTCTAGTTTTACACTTTTTCTTTACGTTGAATAAAGTGCCTTTTACTACATTAATGTTACTCACTTAAACCATAAATATGATTATAAGAAACACTTGAAAATACCTCTGAAATCGTTTAACTATTTAATCTACCAACATTTTAAATTCATGTATGAATTAAAATTTTCAACATTTAAATAAACATCTGACAACATTTCCAACTGGAATATCACTTTGATACCCTGGCATATTACATGTACTGTTTTTACTCTTTTGGTTAACTGTGACATAATGGAACATGATATCACTGCATAAGTGCTATCAGGTGTGTATTATTCTTTCATACACAATAAAACATTTTGTGGTACTTCGTCCCTGACAAGGCTCATAGATAGGAAAGTATTGATGTTAACATTCAAGAAGTATGTTCTGTTTCAAGGCATAAGATCACAAAATTTAAGACCAAAAATATCACATTCCTGAGCTATACATATGTAATTATGGAATAAACACAACAATTTGTTGCATAAATGTCAAAATGTCAAATGCCTATCAAATGTGCAAATACATTTTCACATGTCGGATCAAATTTTGCAATCTTTAAACTTAATTCATTTGTAGCTATGTGGTTAAAAAGTACATGGGCTTTTTTTGATCAATATTCGTTTTGGAATTAAGGAAAGCTAAAGCTACCATTTACATATTTCAGGATGCCCCCCCCCCCCAAAAAGACAATTCCAGATATAGCAAATTTTGGGACACATTTACAGCCATACATAAATAAGTGCACATTATTGTCTGCAGAAAAAGTTTAGAATTGCATTAAACATGCAAAAATTATTTCACATTTGTATAGGCATCTGCCGTTTCGCATGCTTGCCATAACCTAATACACAATTATATGTAACTCAATAAATCATGCCATTTAAAAACAAAAAATATAATTCTGAAGTATTTGTATTAATTTATTATTTCCAATCTATGAGCATTCTTGGGTAAAACTTAACCAAAATGCCATTGCTGTAATTGCTGTTCTTAATATTTATAGTCTTTTACAGTGAAAACTTGTTATAATGACACCATCTGTTCCGAAAGAAATGTGTCTGATAACTGAATATGTAGGATAATTGAATCAAATTACAAAGAAAATTAACTACTTCCCATGAAATTTTGTGTTATTATATTGAATATTTTGGATATCTGAGTGTTGTTGTAATGAGGTTTCACTGTACTTCCTCGCGATTTGTTTGCATCAATAATTCAGTGACATCATTCTTTTCTTTCCCGATAGTCTGTGTCTGAACCAGGCCATTAAAGCAAAATAATTTATCACCAGAAACTATACGGGGAAGCTACAACACTCATTAAATCATGTATATCATTTCATAGCTTTGTAATCATCTGTAGATCAAAATCATTATGAATGACAAACTGAGTCAGCAAAAATTAATAACACCTCATCACAAGGTGTTCTATTATTCTATTAAACCATGATTTTCAAGCACTTTTGTAGCACACAAATATTTTTGATAAGATCTGTATGAAAAAAATTATAACAAAGAACACCCGGTATAGCTTCTTGTGACAGTGCAGTATACAAGATAAAATGTGCATGCAAACACACAATCAACAAAAATTACAATTTTTGGTTGTAAAGTTCTTTGTTTTTAACTAATTGTCCATTAATTCTCATCATTCTGTTTTACTATGCTGATGTACAGTTTGCATCTTGGATAGTAATATAGCAAAACAGTACTTTAATTATCAATCTGCTCGTGGACATAGTCACTTTCCAAATATTACATATCAGCTGATTATAGCACTAAGTGAACTCTGCAATAGGCCTCTGGCAGCAGTTTTACATGTGATATATATAACCTTCTTCATGTTCTTAAAATTGGTATTGATTTTACATTTTGTCTGTAAATTGTGTTACATGGATGAAATTTCCAGAACTACATGTAATTCAGCATAACTGACCGATATGTTCAACTGTCCACAAATACTCTATCAACCCATTGTGATCTGCAGCACAATCTTGTAACTGATTTCATAAAACTAGCTTCATTGTACAGTAGTACCTGTTATTCAACCCTTTCCCCCTTGAATTAAGACTGAGACAGTCAACAGCTTTCCTTAGCATGAGTTGGGCACTAAGTGCCAAACCCATGCCAAGGAAAGCTGTTGACCTGGGGGGATCTCATCTTGACAGACATCATCTACAATTCCCAGTCATAATTTTTTTAAATAACAGCAGCTGTTGAAATGAGTTGTAAACACTAAAGCAGATGATATTTGACCACCAGTCAGTTTTGGCCAGTCTAAGAGGGAAAGGGTTAAGACCACCCAGGTTACTGTCAGTAAAAGTGATCTCATATTACAGGTGGTTTTAAAATACAGGCACATTTATTAAAGAGACTCCTGTGTCTTGAAAGAGTGGTCTTAAAAAAGATTCGCAGTCTTTCATGAGAGATGTTTTTTACAGCAGGTACCACTGTATTACTATTAACTCTCTATATTCCACTCTTTTGTTACTCTGTCGGTTTTTCATGCTGTGTATCTGCTTCTAGTATCTAAATAGTTAATACTTGTGGACTGAATAAGACTACAACTGACACATTCATGCATATATATATATATATTTTTAATGTGACAAGTCATCTTTAAGCAGTTGTTGGTTTTAGTTTTCAGTACACAAAATCTCCTTCAGTAACTTTTAGCCCGATGTATGTATATGATTTGACATTACTGCACAGAGAGAAAGAGAAAAGATAAACTGGACCATTGCTGGTAAAAAAATTGCATGTGGATACATTAGCACTATGCCCAGCAGGGTAAAATTCACTTGTAACTCCATAGAAACAAATCACATAGCTAGATACCTATGCAATTTACAGAAGGTTCAAGTTATTGTCCTATTTTATTGATTATACAACAGGGCCTTACTAAAACATGATAATTGTACCTTTAATTAACCACATGTCATGTAGACTTATACAAACACTAGAACTATAAATCTGTTATGTTTCTAATTCTGCAAGCAAAAGAAAAAAAAAAACTGGCAAAGTTACACTACATTTGTACTTTTAATGAGGCTAGCTAGAGGCAAGTAACATTCCTCGCATGAGACACAAAATTCTATCTGATTATAACTTTTTTTAGTATAATGTTTACTACTGAAATACTCAAAGACCCAGCCTACCAGCTTCACCACTAACCAGTAGTTCAGAGTAAGTTTAGTACCACACATATGTGGGGTTGTACTCTATGAGACTGGATTTCTAGAAAGCTATATAACCATTTTACAGTTGTGGTGAATTTGTTGTTAAATGCTCATGTTCATTTTGTGTTTTGTTGTCTGTGGACAAGCTTTACAACTTGTCTTTGCAAAATATGTGACTGTGCAATAAAAAAACCAACAAGTGCTTGTGTAAGATATCTATGTCAGGATTTAACATGCCAAAATATACCCTTTGCAAACAATGCTGATAACCACCACCAGGCGGACAATAGCCTCCCCCCCCCCCCCCCCCCGAACTTCAAATTATCAATATGCCCGGTATACATTGTGCAGTGTTTGTAAAGGGTTTACTGGCATAGACGCATCAAGTTCCTTCATGTGCACTGCTGTGTGAATCAATATCAACTGGATATGGTTGTCATGGATACATACCTCCAGTCCCAAGAGCCTCAATGTGGGATGCTGAGATACTGCTTTCAGTACAGCCTCTACTCCCACGTCACCAATGGGATTCATCCCCATCTGCAAGAAACATGATTTGAACATTTGTTTTTAACCCTTTCCAACTCCAACTGACCAAAAAACACCTAGGTATAAAATGTTGTCTGCTTCAGTGCTTTTATTCAAACTTCTAGCAAACTGGAAACACATTCAGTGAATATTTTAAATGAGCTCAATCAGAAACGTCTTTAACTTAACTCACTCCACCCTCATGATCCTTTTTCCCGCTAAATGTCTGCTAATTTTATTTTTCCTAAGTTAGGGACTATTTTTCAAAATTTTTAATGAAACTTGAATGGAAGATCATTCTAAATTATATGCCCATGGTCAACAGTCTTCCTTGGCGCGCTCTGGGCACATTGCGCCCACAGCGCGATAAGGGAAGTTGTTCACTCGGTCTTCTATCAGGGTGGATGAGTTAATCTCAAGTTAACTGGCAACCAGCAATGGTTTTAAGTTTGGTGATTGCCTGCAGACTATCAATGTGCAAATTCACACAAAATTGGGTGCCCTATCAATTTTTTTTATTACTATTAGTGTTATCATATTTTTTTTTTCATTAAGCCTTGATATATTCTGGTTGTACAAGTTAACAATTGGTCAGGCAAACCTAGTTTTATAATGCCCTGAAATATTTATCTCCTGACAACTTTCTACTGTGTGAGACCAATCTATCAGAAACCAATCATGAATTTTTGTTTACATTTTGAAGGGAAAAATGAAGAAAAGTAATACAACAGCACAGGAAAAGGCTTCCACAAACTAACTGTTCAGTCAGTTGATCCTTGAAACAGAATACATTACAAATCCATACTGGTCTACTTACCAGTAATGTTTCCAATCCTTCATTCTTTGATAAACCTTGTGCTAATTTCTTTGCTGCTTCTGTATTTATTCGATTATTACTGAAACAAAGATAAAGTGCAAACGTCAAGATAAATCATTATCTAAATTCCATTTTACACATTCGGAAATGACAACACCACTTTCATATAAAAAAAATTGTATAACTAAAGACCTTCTATGTAAATACATCTTGTAGTAACTACCACATGGTTGTAACTGGAAACTGTATGGGTCAAAGCAGATCAAATCTAGTCATGTTTATAATTAAAACGGAAGTGATAAATGCATTTGTATGTTCCAGAACTGGTCATCAACAAGATAAACTTGACCTACCACACATGTGTAAGCTGTAAATTCTTGCACTTTCCCTCATAGGGACACCTCCCTGTCTCCTACCATTTACATTTTGTAGCAAAGTTTGATGGGTATGAGTCTTCACCAAATTACGTGCAAACATACAAACTACATGCAAGATCTTTCTATGGTGCAATGGCAGCTTGTTTACACAGGCACATGTATCACTGAATACCAAACCAGTGCAAACCAACGATACATTTTAAGGCCTCATAAAAGTAATTTCTTACTATTCACCAAATGTGGATGGTTTTGGAGGCTTGCCTGATTGATTCATGTTGAACTATGCCCAACAGACATAGAACATGTACAGTGAAACCTTGTTATACTTACACGGTTTCTTCCTTAGAAAATATGTCAAATAGCAAAGGAATTTGCCTTTTAAGTCCCTCAAACTTGTATCATTAAGTGAATATTATTAGTTGCTACCCGTCTGTTCACGGGATACAAGAAAATATCCACGTGAAAAGATTTGTGACTCATTGAGCCATTGGCTTCATGGGATACAAATCTTTTCACGAGGATATTTTCTTGTATGCCTTGAACAGACAGGTAGTGATGATTTTATCCTGTAATAAGACTATAAATGTGAAATAAAAACTACTGAAAAACATGGAAAAACATAACAATTTATTAAATAACATCACCCGTTAACAACATGTAGAATACTAGATTTGGCAACAAGGTCTTTTATTTTCAACTGAAGTAGGCCTATTTTTCACTGATTTCAGTCATTTGATTCATGAGCCTGATCGCAAAACAGGTATACAGAATTTGTATACCTGTTTGGTGATCAGGAAGGATACCAAAGAGGGAATACGGGCAATTCTCTGGTATTTTTAAAGCAATCAGCCAACATAAATTTCATCTATTACAGGTTAAATTGGCTATCTCTGTGTTGTTATAATGAGGTTTCACTGCACTTCTAACAGCTGTTTCATACAGGGAGACAAACAGTGAGACCAGATCACCCACCTGATACCAAGCATGTGAAGCCTTATTGATCAGATCACTCACTTGATATCAACCACCATTAGTCTGTTATTGATCAGATCACTCACCTGATAGCAAGCACCATAAGTCTGTTATTGATCAGCTCACTCAACTCATATCAAGCACTGTAAGTCTGTTATTGATCAGATCACTCACCTGATATCGAGCACCTTAAGTCTGTTATTAACCTTTAGAGCTTTCTGGAGAGCGACAGCCCCCGGCATTGCAAGCCCATTCCATGACAGATCCAGGATTTCCAAGCTTGTATTAGTCTAACATTGGGAAGAGAAAGACCATAGGCAAACAATCAACTTCAAGCATTTGGCAATATAAGGCAAAAATTGCAGTTGAAAACTCCTCACCCCAAAATTAAGACACCTTACCTTATGATGTGCTATATTTAGACACAACTTGTCTACAATTATTTCTTATTTCATTGACGCTAAAATTAATTTAAAAAAAAAAAAAAGAATTAAATGAAGCAGACAACAATTCCTCCAGCCAATTTTACTGAGCATGAGGGGAAGGGTTTAGGTTGCCATGTGGACCCCACTAAGATACACTGTGCAACATAAAAACTGCACTGGTCATACACAAACAAATTCAAATTAAAAATACCTGTCATGTCATGAAATAATAAGCATCCTGACTATCAGAATAGTAAGAATATGGTGGTGTTGCACACCTAGATATGAAACACTTAAACTTATCCAATTTAATCGGCTACTTTGAAAGTATGACTTGATAAATAAGAAAACATACATGTAGAGCCTTAATGATGGCTACTGCTCCTTTTTCTCGAATGTGATTCCAGCTGAGGTCAACATCCGATAATCCTAGGTTGACAGCCTGCAAATACACAAATATTGTATCACAACAAAGTTAGCGTTCCTCATAATCAGTTCATATTACATGCTTCTTATTTTATTTAATCACCATCATTATCCCCTTTCCGTTGAATAAAAAGTGAGTTTAAGACTGAGTCAACATCTTTCACTGGCCATGTTACCTTGATAGGTCACATCTACAATTCTCAATCAAACTGTTTTTCCTTACTCTTGAAATTAATGAAATATTGCAGCAGACATTTGTCCAACAGCTGGTCTCGGCTGGTGGACAAAAGGGGGGAAAAGGGTTCAAATTGTACAGTATTCACACATGACTTGCTCCATATCAAGAAAAGAAAAAGTAACACACAATGACATAAGACACATTGGTATTGTATGATCTCTCAAAAAATATTCAATGTAACAAGATAATGAAGGACTCCACCAGTGTCTACATTAAAGGACAGTTACTACATGAAACAAGTCAATTTGACACCACAGCCTTTGAACCACTGACAATACAAACATATCAGGCTGTGAGAAATTTCAAAGCTATGTATCTCTTGATACTGTTCTCAATATTTTTTTTCCTGAAGGTAGATAATCTTAATGCATGGGAAGACTGTACAATGAAACCAATTTGACAGCGATTTGTTAAATCAGCATCCTCTTAAAGTTTCCTTTGACAGGCTAGTGCAGGAGTTTGATACCTAATTCTACTCTCCACCTGCTATATGTATAAATGTACAGCTAATCTCCAGAAGAATGAAGCAACACGATAACAAAAGACACAAAATGAATACATAAATGAGTGTTGACATTTGGACAGCTGAGGGGAAAGTTAGTGTACAGTTTTTGGAATCAGATATATGCCAGCTCTAAGAAAGTTACACAAGTGCTACTGAATTGTGATGTCATATGGGACTTGGGCTTTTTCAAAAAAGTGGCGGAATTTAATTTATGTAGGACATGTTTAACTCTTGCCGCCTTTTACTTGTTACAGTGTAATCATATCTTTATATACTTTTATCTATATATTTCATCTGTGATGTTATATGTGGACTTTTAGACTGACATAAACTTTATCTTACCTTAATCTCAAACTTTTTTTACCTGAATTCCATTAATATTACATGAATGAGCCTACACATTTTTATTTTCCAGCGAGCAACTTACACCTAAAATGTATGTATCAGGTAGCCAAATAAAGCCCAGTCACTGATTGATTCACAAAGGTTAAACATGCATAGGAGGACTGCACAATGAAACCAATTTGACAGCGATTTGTTAAATCAGCATTCTCTTAAAGTTTCCTTTGATAGGCTAGTGCAGGAGTTTGATACCTAATTCTACTCTCCGCCTGCTAGGAATGTACAGCTAGTCTCAAGAAAAATGAAGCAATATGATAACAAAAGACACAAGATGAATACATAATCTGTCAATGTGTTATCCCTTAAGGGTATATATCAGGTTACGCGTGAGTCTTACAAATGACTTAATAAAAGTCTGAAAATACGTTAAAAGTACCATAAACTATATATTTCCTGAAAGCTAATAAATCTGGGAATAAGTTGATAGCATTTTCATTTTTACAAGTTCTTCTGTGTTGACACAACAATCAGGTAAAGTGATCATAAAAAAATCACACAATTATTAAATCTACTTTTTTATTTTGAGCTTGAGCATGTGCATTTCTGTTGCAAAAGCTAGCAGACATGATTTTCTTCACAAACGTGTCTCATTTTTGTCATTGTTTGCGCTATTGTGGAGATACTCCCGTTTAAAGTTGAAAAGATGACATTCCATTCTTACATCAAAGGTTTTGACTTTTGGCTCGCTGTGGAGGGAAAACCACTCAACATAGAAAAAATCTGAGACACGTTTTTAAAGATTACATTCTTGTGAACAGTTTGTCACAAACCCCAGGTCTTTATGAGCAAAACTGACGAAGTTGATTCCACAAGAAGTTGAGAAACAAAGGCCAGGAATGATGCCGAGAAAAACGCTTTCAAAGCAAATGCCGACTTCAATAGGACTCACGCTATTCTTTGGGCCTTTGATCGCAATGACACCTTGGTATTCCGTTACGCACTCCTACCTGTTGAGTAAATGGACAAGTTTGGAGCATCAAACTTCAAAGAATGCTTTATTTTAGAGGTTTTACATCCAAAAATGTTATAATCATGCTCATCTGTCACTTTGGATTCCATGTTGGGGTTTCTCAAGTTTAACCTGATTGGCCGACAAATGACTGACAGGTGGTTACGGGGCAACCGGGTTCTACGATGTTTGCCGTCTTGCGTGGGGCCCAGTATAGGTGTCAGTAAATCGGAACTTCAGTCTCAGTTCAGAAAGTTTCTATCAAGTTCACAGGATCGTTGCTTACATTTGTGTGATTAGAAAGTGCTATTGCAAAGATGCCGAGAAAGAAAAATCCTAGGGGCAGACCGATGCCCGCGTCAGTTGCAAGTGAACTCAAAGCGTCTGATCTAGGATCATACTACAATCAGTTCCCTCCAGTGGAGACGACCCTGCAACCCGACGTGAGCCTCACGGAGACCCCGGGCGAGTCTGGCATTACATGGTCAGGGTCGAACGAAGTCGCGGCCAAGGTCACGGATACTGATTCGGTGAACACCACAACATCCACAAGCCAACCCGGTCTGGACAAACGCTTCTGCAGTGCTAGTGCCCAGAAACTGGGAGACTTTGTGGTCCACGAGGCTAGATCTACAGATTGTTGTGAACAAGGAGATGTGAATGAACAGCCAGAGGGATACCGATTATGGGACTGTTCTCAGTTGCAGGCTTGTATTGATGCCACTGCTGTGTGTGCAACTTGTAATGTTGGAACTCTGAAACTGAGCGAAAGAACAAGTATTGGAGCAACAAGAGGATGGAAGTCTGAGTTTATATGGATATGTTCAAACGAGAGTTGTACACAAAGCGATAATGCGGTTTGCCTGCCCAGCTGATCGTAGTCTGCTTGTGCGGAGCGTGCGCAGAAGCGCTCACACCTGCTGTATGTAAATGAGGCTCCTGTTGGATTCCTGCAGGGTGGAGCTTAGAAGCTTAGCTAGTCCCCAGCCGAAGCCACACCAAACAGTGAGAACCAGGCCCAATACTTTTGCCAAAATTCACAATTTTCCTTTACACAACCTGAAATCTGATTTCGGCATACAAAACTTAAAGGAAAAGTGCATAACATGTGTGAAAATAGCAAAAATGATGGTTTAACCCATTGTAACCTGATATATATCCTTAAAGCGCTGATTTAAGATTCAGTCAACAGCTTTCCTCAGGACACTAGCGCACAAAGTGTCCCGAGGAAGGCTGTTGACTAAGACTACTTTTCGCTTTAGACTAGGCTTGCTGGTATTTGAACAAAAGCTATCTTCATGAGGAATTTGAATCTTTTAACCATTGTATGTTTAATGCTAATGAGTAAACAACTATAGCAGTGATTAGCACATTAAGGGTTAATAAAAGTCATGTGGCTGTCACTCTTACCAGTCCAGAGCCGAGGTATATCCCTCCCTGTTCACCAAACTCATTGTGACTGATGTCCAGGCAGCTCAGGGACATGTTATTCTTCAAAGCTTCCGCTAAAGGGCGGGCATCTGAGTCGATCAGGTGGTTACCTAGGTCAGAACAGATAAGCATAAACACATGGTCTCAGAGTCTTTAAAATTAAAACAACAAATATTTTCCACAATGGAGTTGGCTGATTGTTTCATGATAAAGTAATTTTGCAAGACAATTCATGCTTTTATGACCAACTTCACATTCTGGATTCAACATAAAACTGAAATTAACTCATTCTATCCCAGGCAAGGAACTGCTTCATTCACCTGACACACCTTAACATGACAATACATTTGTACCATTTCTTTGTTGCTTCACTTTTGCCCCCTTAAACCTGGCCAAACTGACTGCAGATCAAATTCTGTTTGTTTCCCCACAGTGTACTCCCATTAGTGACAACACTGGGTATGTGCCGCTCTGAAGGCCGTTTTCAGCATAATTTCCCTAACGGTCCAGTATTTAATTGACCACAAGGCTTTGTAGAATGTGTCTGCATTAAAGATGGAACTCTACATCCAAAGGTGTTGTATAAATGCAATGGTTTTGGGTAAAAGTGTGTTTTGGTAAAAGTTTGAATATGATATCAGTCATACCTTAAACTTATTTAGTAGTAAGAAACCCTACCACAGTTAAAATCCCAATCAGCTTTAAACTCATTCAGTAGTAAGAAACCCTACTATGGTTAAAATGCAAATCAGCTTACCCTGTAAGGAAAGTGTCTTTAAGGTTGTGTTTGTCTCCAGCATTTCTCCAAATGCATCAGCCCCTTTGGAGCCCAGAAAATTGTTAGCAACATTCTGAAATAAACAAAATTTTGAGTACATTAAAACATAGAAGTATCATGACTTACTCTGGAACAATTTGTTAATCATTTAATTTGCCTGCTAATCATGATGGTGGTCATGGTCTACTTTCATCTAAATCATTACATTGATTCCAGATTCAATTTGCTCATAAAAAATAGAGAATATTCCATGGTTGACAGTGAGTTACTGTAAATTGCTTTTTTTGTTCGCAAATATAAATTTTCACTGTTTTTGTATTTTTGACATGTCATTGTCTTTTTAATTTCACTGTTTGCACATAATTCCTATTCAAACAATGTTAAAATACTATTTCACTGTGTTTTTCTTTACACAGTTTTCTGCCATCAGTAACATAAGCGAAAATAAAGCAATTTACAGCACAATTTTTCTCTCATGAGGGATTGTTGTTGGTGGGAAAAATCAGGAGTGACCACAGGTCACTCGTGATTTTCCCTACACTACATATAATACAAATTTGACCATTGGCCTAACACATATTCAATGTGAGTTTTGCAGTTCCATCTCAATTTATTATACCGTAGACATCACAAAAAAATAATTTCCTGATATACATTCCCTCTGTTTTGAGAAGGTAGGTCAAGGTCACCCATATTATGCAATATCAAACTTCTATATATGATACACACTTGTGGTACATTTTTTTTTTTATTTCTAAGCCTTATTTCTCAACATGTAAAATTTAGTGTCCTTTACAACATCTTTAATGACCCTAAAAATAGGTCAAGGTCATCCAAAATTTTTCAAAATTTGAACATTAGCCTATTGCATATTTGGTGTAAATTTGCAAGTTCCATCTCAATTTTATATACAGGTCAACAGCTTTCTTCACATGCTTTAAGTGTAACCAAGGAAATGTGTTGACAGAGTCTGCAATATTAAGATGAAAGCATTAACGTCTTTCCGCAAGTGCAAAATCTGACAAAACTATTTTGCTCTCATCATATTTATGATACTTATTTGTTTATCAACACCTAAATTACCATGGTTACAATTTTCAAAATAAGCTATACCCATGTACAAGGGCATGATACACTTTTACAATACTTCACACACAAAATATGACTTTGCTCCAAACAAGACCTTATATATACTACACTTCTCATTGAAGATCATATTAACTACATATTTTCTAAAAGTACACATTTGGATTAAGCTATTACAAATAATGATATCTTTGTAAGAGTTAAGAAACTAAATTGAAATTGATAAGTGAAAAAAAACAAACTATTTCTGCAGAAAAAAAAAACAAAAAATAGCACAAACAGCAAAACTGGGAGACATTGTTTTTATGGGAAATGAAACTGCACTTTGAGCAGAAAAAATACTTTAAATTTTGGATAAGGGTGTTAGTTCAAAATTTACAGGATGTTTAAATTAAATTATGAATTAAAAAATTAACCAATAAAAGTAGAACTAAACCCTTTTTCACAAATTTGAAAAAGGGTTTTGGACAGTGTTATGTGTTCATGCATTTGACACTATAAGCTAAATCTGATTTAAATTTTTTAAAATGCTTTTTTAAATTTAAACAAATTTAAGAATTTTAATTGAAATTTAATTACATCAATAGCATAACTAAAATTTTATATTCAGCACCAGAATCAAACTTGATGTTATGTTTTCTTTCAGAAAATAAATACTTTTTTGGGTATCAGATGGTAACCATAGACAGAAATTAAACATTTGTAATGAGAGTCATTAAGTATACCACAGATGTAATACTACATTGTAAATTAGTACAAGTCTTTAATACTCAATGGCTTTTTGACTATCTAGCAAGTTGTTTTGAGGTGATTGAAGCATGACTTGGCAAGTACATGTAATTATCAACAGGACCAACATGGTTCTGTGCTCCACTGGTGGGCAGCTGAGACGGTACAACTGATGCAAACAGGACCAGCTTTGTGGACATCTTTAAGCCTCAGTCTTAGTAGTTTCAGTTGCCTGTCCTAGACTAATTTTAGCTCAGGGTGACAATCACTCATATGCACATATTAGCTGTGATGTATATAGACACTGCCAAAAAATTGAACAAAAAAAATCATAAAAATCATAAAAATTATGAATTTGTAATTGATGGGAATGTATGGATGAACCAATAAGTATCCATTTGAAAAAAAACAAAAAACAGAGATGCAGAATATCATCACCTATTGAACAAATTAGTTAGACCCTTTCACAAGCTACACTTGCACCAGGTTTCAGAGGAATCTCAGCGACAGTTTTGAAGGGGAAGTTGAAAATAGCAAAAATACACAAAAATTTGCAGTAAAATAGAAAAAAATCACAGCGCCACCTGGTGATCAATTAAAATCTACAGGTCCTCAGAAATATCCCTAAAGATTTTGCAAAAACACTGACCCCAAAAAGCCAAAAATTACAAATCACTGGACTCTGATCATTTGAACATAGTTGGGACCCCCCACCCAAGGTATGTCCCACCAAATTTCAAGTGAATTCAGCTGATGGTTTTTCAGAAGAAGTTGAAAATGTGAATTTCTGATGGGTGGATGCCAACGCTAACGCCGACAGACGACGGACCATAAGATAAGCTCAGCTGACTGACAAGTCAGCTGAGCTATAAAAACGCACTAGACTTAATGACAAAGGACTTTGAGTCCTTTTTATACAGATTTTGCAGGATGTTCACATTTAATACCAGTCTCATAAGTATGGGAAAGTGCTGGTGAACAAAGAACAAATTAAATACAGGAAATCACCTACCAAATTAGTGATAAACATGTTGTCTCTCAGCATGTGTGCCAGGGCCACTGCTCCATCACCCTCCAGATAGTTGTCCCCCAAATCAACCTCCTCACAGATAGTGTTTTTCTGTAGAACAAATTAGCCATTCTCCGAATCTCAAAAAAGTTTTGCAGTCACTTGCGGTAAACTCTCACATATGATCTCTATATGCACGTATACACACATACTTGACAGCTGATTTCCCACAGCCAGCCAGTATCATGCATACTTCTTGCAGTACCAGTCAGTCAGTATCATTGGTACTTCATCCCATACCAGTCAGTTAGTACCACAGGTATTTTTGCAGTACCAGCCAGTATCATGGGTAATTCTTACAGTACCAGTCAGTCAGTATCATGGGTACTTTTTGCAGCACCAGGCAGTCAGTATCATGGGTACTTCATCCAGTATCAGTCAGGCAGTATCATGGGTACTTCTTGGAGTACCAGTCAGTCAGTATCATGGGTACTTCTTGCAGTACCAGTCAGTATCATGGGTACTTCTTGCAGTAACAGTCAGTCAGTATCATGGGTACTTCTTGCAGTAACAGTCAGTCAGTATCATGGGTACTTCTTGCAGTAACAGTCAGTCAGTATCATGGGTACTTCCTGCAGTAACAGTCAGTCAGTATCATGGGTACTTCTTGCAGTAACAGTCAGTCAGTATCATGGGTACTTCTTGCTGTTACAACAGCCACTATCATTGCAGAGAGAAAATTTAACACACACACACATTGCACATGCATTCTATGCACCAACATTTCTGAATTTAACAGTCTAGCATCAAATCTTCAGAAACTTACTAACACCTGATTGCATGTGTTTACTCGCTGAATGATCAACTGCAAGTGGCCAGCTTAAGGTCAAAACCTACAAGTGTGTTAAACTGACATTACATCACTGTTCAAAAATTACAAGTCTGTCAAACTGACATTACATCATAGCTCAAAATCTACAAGACTGTCAAACTGACATTACATCACAGTTCAAGACCTACAAGTCTGTTAAACTGACATTACATCATACAGTAGTCCCTCCTTTGACAGACGACCCCTAATGCCATCAAAGAAGTGGTCACATACCGCAGGTAATCCCCCAGAGGAGCTTCTACTTTTACACCACCTGCCTAACAACCAAAGACTACTTTGCATTCCTGTCAACAGTTTGGATTTAAACACGACTGACATACACTAGTTAGACCACATTTCATCTTGCAATTATGCATATACTCATTTTAAGCAAATATGACGATGGCAAGGTCAAAAATGGCATTTGTCCTCTCCTGTAACACCTGACCAGTTTCGACACTGCTGTATCTCATCAGGGGCTGCTGTAACGGTTTGCTGTTGTTGCTTTTTTTTTTTTTCATAAGTTCTAATCTCATTTTCCCATCAGTGTCAATCCAAATGAAGGAAACACAATAATTCCCCATTTTAACAGCTGCGTATATAAGATTCAGGCAAAACCGCACACTCTCCTTTAATTACCAGACCTATTATACAAGTCTAATACCATGAATACTCTGGTGATACATTGACCATACATAAATAAAGGAATTCCCAAGTACCTTCACGCAGGAAGGTGCAGACCCACATACTTATTCCCCAGCTTTATTCCATAATAAACTGGACATAGACCATCACTAGAACCCCCTGAGATGGTCAAGTTTAGAGGAGTGGTTACACTGTGCACCTAATGATGTCAAAAATCCATCTGAAGCAACACCGCTTCTATCAACAGTAGAATAGAACGTAACCCCTGTTTGTGTTACTAAAAGTACAGCATTAGCAGCAGTTAATATTCAGTGCCTGACAAGCCCCACACAGGGGCGAAACCGGTCGCACTTAGAGTGCCCACTTACCAATGTTGTGTCGTTTTTTTAATTGCTTTATATAGTTGGGTGTGACATACACGTAACTAACGTCAAGGTGTATGTTTCATGTCATCGGTCTTGCATGTGTGACATGACAATAGTCAAAATTGACATGTCTAACCCTGTTTGCAAGGCACCATGAGTACAAATGGGTGTCACAACTGTGACATTCATTGTACCCACAGGACCTCGGGACATCTTAATAAGCGTGCTGTGACAGTGGTGTGATGTGACAGCCTCTGACCCCAATAGAGATTTTTCATGACTCTTTGACTTATGGAACTGATGTTTCACAAGTATGTAAAGGTGGTGTTAGTAGACAGATAAACTTGGAGGTAAAAATTTTGTATTCATATTAACAAATGATTTTACCAATTTTGCACAAAATAGCTGGGTTTTATTTATCTGACATGGGGAATTTCTGGATCAATGAGTAGTGTTTTTGGGTCATTTTGGGTGGTCACTGGTCAGGTTCTGAAGGTGGTCTACCAAGAGGTAAATTATCATCAGAAGGTACTTTTGCACAGTGAAAATTGTCATAAGTGACAGGAGGTCTTCCAAAAGAAGGGTCTTGCAAAAGATGGACCAATGTACTTCAAAATTAAACCTACAAGCCTGTTACACTGACATAAATTACAGTTCAAGCTGATTTATTCAGCAGAAGAAAATGTAAAATAAATCAGAATTTCAGACCTATTTGATGTTTAAAAATATTTGTGTGTCTTATAACACATTGTTTATCCATTTTCCCATAAAACCACATGGATATAAAAATGTCTGGGTTTTTTGTTGTTGATTTGATTTCCCTACTAATGAAATACATGTACCTTTCAAATGGACAAGGTTGATGAATCCTATGAAAATAATGTCCGACATGCAAGTCTACAGTGAAACCTGTCTTCAAAGACCGCCTCTAGGGATGACCAAATTGTGGTCTCTCAAGACAGGTGGTCTCTCATAGGAGGTACACATAACAAGAAAAGTACTGAGCAAAGTATGTTGAAAAGGTGGTCTTCCAAGGCAGCACAGGTCTCTCATTGGAGGGTTTGTTCAGGACAGGGACCACTGTACAACCTTTTTGGACATATTTGTGCATTTGGCACATACACTGGTACGTGCTGTATGCGGCGACTGTCGTGACAGGTCACCTGTTCTTTGTGGCTACTAAAGTCAATTTCTTTGTTAATTTGCCTGTGATGTCAGGTCACCTGCTGTATATGTTTTGTGACCACGGAATGGCTGGGTCCCCAACCAGTAGCCTTTGGCACCAATCACCCAGCCAAACATGGGAAACACACACACCAACTGCACCATTCCTAACCCTTTCCCCTTGAATTAAGACTGACTCAACAGCTTTCCTCAGCATGGGCTGGGCACTCAGTGCCCAACCCATGCCGTGGAAAGCTGTTGACCTGGGTCATGTTGTCTTGACAGGTTTTATCTTTAATTCTCAGTCAAATTGTTTTTCACTGCTGTTGAAATCAGTTGAAAACGCTGAAGCAGACGACATTTGACCACCAGCCGGTTTTGGCCAGTTTAAGGGGGAAAGGGTTAAACAGAATGGTTCAATGGAGGCAGGTATGTGTGAATGCCATAATCAACATGGCCCAGTTCATTGTATTTAATCCAGTATAAGCACTGTATTCAGAGTTCTGCCACATCAGTCACTGTACAAAATGTAATTGTTTTGTGACCATGGAATGGCCAAGTCTCAAACCAGCAACCTTCAGCACCAATCATTAACCGAAAATGGGAAACATACATATGTGGCCACTTTTTTTGTGTGTGTGGTAAAAAGGATGGCCACATACAGCAGGTACCTACTGTACTGCTAAACTTGTGCCAAGAAAAGGGGTTGACTCAGTCCTCACTCTTGATACGAGGAAGTACCTGGAAAGAGGGTCAAAGGTCATACCTTAAATGCCGCTGCCAGTGGCCGAGTCCCCTGGCCTCCAAGGTAGTGGTGTCTCATGCGAATATGGGGCTCTCCCAGGTTACGTATTAGATAAGACACTGGGATAAGTCCTAAAAAAAGACAAGATATATTAATGCGGACCATGAAAGGTTTTTAATATTTCATTTTTCCCTAAGAGTCCCACCAAACTTATCAACATTTTAACCAATGTACATATAGCACAAGCCAGGGAAATGACAGTAAATTTATTTTTAACTACAAATAAAAACATAATTTTTTTGCATTTAAACTTGACTTACTCCAGGCACAACTACGTGTGCTACCCTTCCACTCTATGAATAAGACAATTAAAAGCAGTTCCACAGAGCAGAATTATGCAGATGTGAAACTAAGCATGGCTAGCTCTGTTCGGCAACACTGATAAACAACATGGTGTATGGTTTACATTACATGTGTACTTGGTTCTAGTTGGAAAAATCTCCATGTAACTCTCTTTCAGAATGCTTCCTATTTAACCCTTTTTCCACTTAGATCATTTGCTGATTAAGGTATAGGTTTAGATATATAGACAATGACTGAATCGGCTATGGAGCATACAGAGATTGGATTTATATATTGTGATATACAGTAAATCCTCCCCATACCGAACACCCTTGGGACAGGAAAAAAGTGTTCGGTATAGTAAAGTGTTCATTATATGGAGGTTTGCTGACATTGGAATTATATATTTGGGACCGAGAAATGGTGTTCATTATAGAGAGGTGTTCGGTATACAGAGGTGTTTGGTTTGAGAGGTTTTACTGTATATATAAATATTATTTTGTTCAGAATGAGGACTCAAACCTGCAACTTTTGGCACCAATCGTCTAGCTGAAATGGGAAATGCACATATCCACTCAACAAAATCCCCATTCTCCCAAAAAAAATAGTCAATGGAGGTAGTTTTGTGTGAGTGCCATATCAACAGGGTTATGCAGTATATGCACTGAGTCGGCATTTATTTCTAGAATCGGGGACTTAAATCCACCAGCATTAAGGAAATGCCGAAAATATATACAGTGAAACCTCATTATAATGACACGCAGATATCCGACATATTCAATATAGTGACTCAAATATTCATGGGAAAAGGTTTAGGGATGGTTCAACATCTTCATCATTTTTGAATTAGTACTTACAGTACACAAGGGGGAGGGGGTTAAATGGGTCTGTACACTTTCACAGAATATGGAAAATGATGGTCAATTTTTGCCCTGTTTTGTGCAATTTTGCTATGACTTTTTTGGAAAATCATTATTTTTAAAGTACTAATTTGGGGGGAGGGAGGGGGTCATGAAATTTAGTACCCTAAGTACTTATTCAAAATTGATGATAATGTTGAACCATCCCTTCTTTTCTTTGTTATTTGACTCATTTATCTGACATAATCAGTTATCCGACACATTTCTTCCAGATATATATATATATAGGTTCAGAACTACATGAATATGTGGCCCTGTTGCTCCTGCTTGCATAAGATTATTTATCCCTTTATGGCTTTTATCTCTAAATTATGAAAGTTAAAAGATTTGCTACATTGGGAATAAATTAATATCACAGCATTTGAATAGAATACATCATGCCATTAACCTCTTTTACCAAATGTTCCACAAAAGCAGACACTGATTTCTAATGGAAATAAGTGTCATAAACAAAAAGTGTAATAAGTGTTTGACAGTATCTTATTTCTTTTTATTTTTTTAAGACAGGAACTAGAAGCAACTTTTTGTGCCAAAAACCTTATGCATCCCCGAGAAAGTGCCTCTCACCAAAGGCCACCCCTCTAAGAGGGCCAACATTCTTCTGCTGAAAGTTTGACCTTGACCTTTAACCTCAAGGTCACTTTTTAGAAAATTTAAGGGAAGTCTAACCTAGATAAATAATAAGCAAGTTTGATGGAATTCAATCACATCCCTTTGAGATGTGGCAGGGAAACCATTTTATTTTGCAAGGTGCATATTGTAAAATTGACCCATGACCTGAAGGTCATCCACAATCATATGAAAAAAACTCAGAAAATGTATGGAGTATCTGTGCCCAAACTTTCAAGTCAATCTGGCTTATGGTTTTGAAGGAGTCAACATGTGACCTACCATTGTAGACCCCATTGACTTACATGGTAATCAATAGAAACACAACAATTACCCACATTTTCACTCTTATTATGAGAATTATCTTTTGCCCCCTCAAGCCATACAAGACTAAGTTCTCTATTTCTTTTTACACTTCACCTCCAAGGAACTTAGTGTGAGTGACCAGCAAAATGACTATTGACAGAAGCAGCGTGTCAGAGTAATAAATAGCATGGATTCATGCCACTTCATATATCCAGCATGCAACACTGACACTTGATAATCCAAAAGCAATCTTTTCTCCATGTAATGTTAGGACCAGGTTTCAGGGCATTTTGGGTGTCAATCAAAAGTCATAGAACATAGTAAAACTTATCAAACTTTTTTCCCAGACAGACACGCTTTTGTGGATGTTTTAAAAAGTGACATTGATCAACATGTGTCATCCATAATCACACTATCTGGTGTCATACGTGAAAGACGAGAAGGACATAAACCAGGTACCAAGTTCACCCTCTCTGCCACATTAGTGTGGCATAAATTCTGACCAGTGTCACGAACATATAAATTTGAATTAGTTTTAGTTTTGAGAGTATACATTTGGACTATTTTCTCATCCATGTCTATCTGAAAATAATTTTTCATTCTATTTTTATATTCATGTTTTGTGTCATCAGCACAATTAACAAAAACTACACCAAAATAAACAAAACAAGTTAATTGACAAAACATGTCCTCTACTGCAAATTCAAATAAAAACTCTAGTGTTTTGCTACAGATTGGGGCTCTCTCTCAAAATGACCTCTGCACAGTAATGCTGCAGTGAATATAATGTTTGTCTTTAACTGGACGTTACATCATACATCAGGTTGGTTATTTCCCCAAAAAAATTGTCCAAAACAAGAATAACATATTTTTCCAGGGGTCGTCTTCATGTCAGATTTTCTTCACATACAAGCACACTAAATAAACTGCATATTAATACTGATGTTTAACATCAGGTGTGTATATATATATTTTGGTCATTGTTATCTGAGTCTTTGATGTTTCAGAAGTACACATACATGTAGCATGAACGCCTACACAAAACAACCGGGACAGCTGGTCAGAATGGCACTTCAATCATGGAAATCGTCATTTTAATTTGACATTTTGTTACATACAGGCAAGAGCCAACACCAGTAGATTAGCTAATGACCCATGCATAAGTATAATTGATTGAACCGAACCAGTATATTATATTTGGGTTTATGATAAAAACACAGTCACCTATATCAATACCTATAATGACCATGTCACAAACTCAATACCCATATATAAAATTGCTATAAAAATGTGTTAAATATGTCAATCAACTACATCGGCTGTGTGATAAACACAATTTATACACATCAAAATCACTGATAATTGGTCATTCTCTTCATGATGAAAAACAATATCCTACAGCAGAACCTAAACTGACATCTTGTATCTGTCATATATGTATATTAATAATAAACAAATATTTTTGTCTTTGTAGAGGTTTTATTGGCCATATATGACATAAAAAGGTATATAAAAAGCATCCACTTGATGTGGGGTATTTCCTTAACTATGTTTTACT